>JAKRZM010000983.1:411651-448007 GCA_036379175.1 Heliconius cydno galanthus
ACATTCATTCGAGGTAGTCTTGGGGTCCGTGACGTAGCGGATAAGCTCCAAGAGCGTCGCTTGAGATGGTTTGGCCACGTTACGCGCCGGCCTAAGAACTATGTCGGACGCAAGTGCCTTGCTATACTAGTTCCTGGGGCGCGACCTCCCGGACGCCCAAGGAAGCGCTGGTTGGATGTCGTGATGCAGGACATGAGAGCCAATGGTCTAACCACCGAGGACGCAAAAGATCGTGCAAAGTGGAGTAGGTTAAGTGGGAAGGCAGACCCTGGTAACAGCCGGGATTAATGCCAGGAAGAAGAAGGAGATTACGTTGAGTTTAGTAATGTCAAATTTTCTAATAGACAATGAAAAGGGAATCATGAAAACAGAAAATTTATGAAAAGAATACATATTGATAGAACAATACTATTTTCTTACAATGTTCCATAAGAACTCACACCCTCACACAGTTTCACGCTGTATCCCGCACACAACAGAGTAGTCAGAGGGAACCTAGTGTTAAGATACTCCGTTCCCCACTTTCTGCCGAATAAGAATAATTTCCATAAGAACAATAATATTTTTTAAAATTATTATACGCCTACACAAAATTCACCTAAATATTGAAGATATTTCTTAGCCAATCACAAACATTTTTCTCCCAAGCACAGAAGACGACCAATATAACGAAATTCCGTTTGAATGTTAGAAGAGAGCGTTAAGTAAAGCAATGTTAATGAATCCACTAAACCAATCGCGCCGTCAGCGTCGATGTTATCAGTGATTGTGATTGTGACCGCTGACGTCGTTAGTATTAGCGTTTTCGTTCGTTAGGACGGATGTGATTAACACTTTTGTTGACGAGGGTCGACTGGGTGTTTGCATTTGTTTGACAATTATATGTTATACTCGGTAAATAATTTAAGATATTGAGGCTAGCGGCACGCTGGAATCGTGACGTGGACGTTGTGGTTTTAATTCTCAATCGTGGGTATGAATTATTTACTCGTTCTGGTAATAAGACATACTGCGGCGTTGAGTCCTGCCACTCACAACACGGAAAGATTCAAAAATTGGGGACCAGTGTCTTGTGGCTATTAAACAATCGCTTAACATAAAAAAAAGAAAACAGTAAATTATAACTAGAAGAAATAAGTTTAAAGCTGTAACATGTAACTTAAATCAATACGTACTCGTATAATGAAACCAGTTTTTGCTTTGGTTAATTCTGATCAAATTAATAGCAAATTTAACACCAACAGCGATGTTTAATTTATGTCGGTATCTACTTTGTTATTAGCTTCATGCTCCATTCAATCGTGATTTACGAGCGTATTTAGTTAATATACTGTTGGTTTTATATTAATAAGGGTATAATTTGCAATATGGTATGATCTTTATTAATATATTTATACTAATATTTAAGTGGAATATTTGTTTTTCGCTCTGTACCGCAGGTTAGGCAGAGGGAACCCACTGTGACAACATTGCGTATTGAGTGAGGAGCGGAACTTAACGTTACGCTTTTAGATTTAATTCATTAATATTTTTTTAATAAAGTATATTATTCATCCAATTATTTATTATTATTTTTATTTCTTCAATTTTTCTTTCTAATTAACAGTTTATTGTTTATCTATATATATAAAATCGAAAGGTCACTCACTCATCACGAAATCTTACAAACTACAAGTGCTAGGAATCGCAAATTTTGCATAGGAGTTACTTATAGGACGTAGGTGCTTGCTAAGACGGGAATTTGCAATATTCGACTTCTAATTCGGTTGTTCTTGGGGTTGAAAGTTTGTATGAAACTTCGTTACTACAAATGCTAGGAGTCTCAAATTTTGCATAGACGTCACTAGGACACAATAGTCATGGAGACAGAAATTAATAATAACATAGTTCACGCGGGTGAAACTGCGAGCGGACAACCGCTAGTTTTTTATATTTTGTTACTCTATAGAGTTCCTGTAAAAACAAAATTAAAGATTTGATATTTCACTGAGCTTATATAAAACATTTTGATATAATGAAGATTATCCTGGCAAAACAAAATAAAATAAATTACACACAAATAGAAAATAGCCGTAAGAAATTCAAAAAATAATAAATAGTGAATAAAACCTAGGTCCCAATAATGTGCCCTGTGGTACACTCCTCGCTGTACGCCACTTCTCTTTATTTGCGGGAAGCACAATTAAATGGAAAGGTTAATTCGGTGTAAAGACCGTGAGCGGCGGCGTGACCTTTATTGGGCTATTAGGGCTTAGCACAAGTTTGGTCATTCTTGGTCTGAATTGTCGTTTCAAATGAAGCGTGTTCGGTATTAGTAGGATAGAGTCCTAATGTCTTTGTGATGTGTTATATAGCTACTTCATATTGCATTTATATCTTTGTCTTGTTTACAGGCCAAGGCTTGACCAGGCACTCTAGATGCATTGATAAATAATTAAAATACCAACTTTTACTGATACTGCTTGTAATTGCGTGAAATGTTAAAACGGAAAAGAGTAAAGTGAAGTGGACATTAGACAACTTCCACTAAGCCATCTCGATATTTAACATTGAATGATTATAGTTACCATAAATGTTCATTTGAAATTACTATCTCATAATTCTTCAACAATTGGATGAAATGAATCGCTCCAAATATTTCGCCAAAGCTCATTAACTGTCCAGCGTTTTAATTGAGTCTACGAGACTCCACTGATGGGAGATTATTTGCCAAATTTTAAAAGATAATGTTTAATATGTGAAGTATTTAATGAAATAGGATAATAGGCTACGTATGATGATCAATTTATTCCGTCGTGGCGGCACAAGACTGTAACTATAACGCGACTACATAGTTGTGGGTGTTGTGAATATAAAATGAAATATTTATTTACATTTACGTAGTCATTCCTTCGCTCTGGTTTGAGATATGAGTATGTACACAACACTTCTGCGCGTCGAAGTCTTAAAATATATCTATACTAATATAATAAAGCGGAAGAGTTTGTTTGTTTGTTTGTTTGTTTGTTTGNGCGTATTTAGTTAATATACTGTTGGTTTTATATTAATAAGGGTATAATTTGCAATATGGTATGATCTTTATTAATATATTTATACTAATATTTGAGTGAAATATTTGTTTCTCGCTCTGTACCGCAGGTTAGGCAGAGGGAACCCACTGTGACAACATTGCGTATTGACTGAGGAGCACTTAACGTTACGCTTTTAGATTTCATTCATTAATATTTTTTAAATAAAGTATATTATTCATCCAATTATTTTTATTATTATTATTTTTATTTCTTCAATTTTTCTTTCTAATTTACATTTTGTAGTTTATTTTTTATATTTTGCTACTCTATAGAGTTCCTTTAAAAACAAAATTAAAGATTTTATATTTCACTGAGCTAATATAAAACATTTTGATATAATGAAGATTATCCTGACAAAACAAAATAAAATAAATTACACACAAATAGAAAATAACCGTAAGAAATTCAAAACAAAATAAATAGTGAATAAAACTTAGGTCCCAATAACGTGCCCTGTGGTACACTCCTCGCTCTACGCCACCTCTCTTTATTTGCGGGAAGCACAATTAAATGGAAAGGTTAATTCGGTGTAAAGACCGAGAGCGGCGGCGTGACCTTTATTGGGCTATTAGGGCTTAGCATAAGTTTGGTCATTCTTGGTCTGAATTGTCGTTTTAAATGAAGCGTGTTCGATATTAGTAGGATAGAGTCCTAATGTCTTTGTGATGTGTTACAGAGCTACTTCATGTTGCATTTATATCTTGAGTGGTGGCACCTAATGCCTCGCTTTGTCTTGTTTACACTCTAGACGCATTGATAAATAATTAAAATACCTACTTTTACTGATACTGCTTGTAATTGCGCGAAATGTTAAAACGGAAAAGAGTAAAGTGAAGTGGACATTAGACAACTTCCACTAAGCCATCTCGATATTTAACATTCAATGATTATAGTTACCATAAATGTTCATTTGAAATTACTATCTCATAATTCTTCAACAATTGGATGAAATGAATCGCTCCAAATATTTCGCCAAAGCTCATTAACTGTCCAGCGTTTTAATCGAGTCTACGAGACTCCACTGATGGGAGGTTATTTGCCAAATTTTAAAAGATAATGTTTAATATGTGAAGTATTTGATGAAATAGGATAATAGATAGCTACGTATGATGATCTTTTTATTCCGTCGTGGGCACAAAAGTGTAACTATAACGCGACTACATAGTTGTGGGTGTTGTGAATATAAAATGAAATATTTATTTACATTTACGTTGTCATTCCTTCGCTCTGGTTTGAGATATGAGTATGTACACAACAATTCTGCGCGACGACGTCTTAAAATATATATATATATATTTTATAATTGAAAATAAATATATTTTTGAAAAATAAAATTGTCAATCATAATTGAAGTTGATAAAGGAAAAGTTGCCGCCCTCGACCATTAGCAATCTAAATGATCTTGAAGTATTTTAATTTTTTCAAGTAAAATATTTAAATTTATTACTTCGGAATTTAGTTAGCTAGTTTTTAAAATGTTAACTTTTTATTCACTTTAGTTCAACATTAAGAATGTTAGCACTTACTTTATACAATAATTTGTTGAATAATTTGAGGTCGTTTTAGCGCAGTTGCAGAGCGGTGATCGTAAATACGATGGCTGTGGGTTCCATTGCCTACTCCGAGCACTAGGTATCTTCTACTTACCCTGTTATATACGGGACGCGGCGAGAAACTTGAAAAATATAACAGTATTTTAGAGATGGGGCTTTAAATACTACAGTGTTCAAATATTTTTTGTGTCAATTATTAAGAATAATCTTAAATGTTTACACAATACTTTTCGGGCACAAATTGACAACAATATACGTATGTGTATTAATAAACAACCAATGTAACGTCATGACAGTTCAGGTAACACTCACCTGCATATAATCACACAGCATTCGGTATTTTAATTAAGCTCCAATTTCAACGCCGATATTTATCGGAAGGAGCAACATTTTTAATCAATAAAGAGAAATTCCTTTTTACTAAAGGTCTTACAGCGGAATTTAATCTCCTTTGAGATCGAATCTGAAGACAATAAATAGTGAAGAGTTAAAAGGTGCGAGGATAGTCGTGATTTTTTAAAAATATATATTTAATTCTTAAGTTTAAATATTAATATTTCAATATTTTAATATGGATAAAATAAATAAAGTGTTACGTTTGTGGCTTAGCTGTCCCACGTAATTGAGTTATTTCGTATTTTATGTGTGATGTTTTCAGATATTAGTGTTGGCAGAGGAAATCTAACCAACAATCAGTTTTGAATTCGAGATGTCGCAGTTTTCAATAGAAAGATGGAACCCTACGCCGCGCACTGTCTTTGTTAATAAGGTCATTACCAATAAATGGAACTTAATTTATGAATTCATCACTTGCAACTTTATGTGCATGTACTTTAAAAAGTGAAATAAGCAATCACGTCTCTTAGTGCAAGGAGCACTTAGATTATATATGTATGTATAACTCCTACAATCACACCAGGTTGGTATATTCATCTCCAACGAAGCTGCACTGAGTATATTATCGCAAGGCATTAATTTGTACTAAATCGTACCTGAATACTGCGAATGGAACACTAAGCCAGGCCGTGATACTCCCAGATATTTCAATCAAACTGCCGCTAGATTAATATTAATATTGTTGTGAATTAATTAAATACACAATATAGGATTTCGAGGTCGCCGTGGCGCAGGGACAGCATCGGTCTGGCGTCAGGTTGTAACTGCAAATATTAGGTATACTACGAGAAACAGAGTGTATTAAAACTAAGTTCCTGCTGATATCTACCCTACTTTACGGAGAATAGCGTATCACTATATTATGTAAAATATATATTATGAAAAGATATATTTAAAGTTATCTCATAAATTCTCGCCCAGAAATTGTTTGTGCTTAGAAGAATAAAAACATTTTATTAGAACTCGTTTCTAAGTACGAAGGCGACGCAGCGACGGGGAACGCCGAAGCTGAAACTTTGTTGGCCATTGATTTTTCTTAGCTAACTTTCTTTTCTTGTAAATATTCCGTAAGTTGTTAAGCTATTTTGTAAACAAAGTAGCTTAAGGATTATAATATTGTGTTGTTAGGTATTAATAAAGAATTACTTACTCTCGATGCATTACTTTGTGTTTATTTGCTCTGTCTTGGTGTAGAGGGACGATAGTGGGTAAGAGATCTTAATAATTGCCTAGGTGGAAGGTTTATATTTGGTTTAATCAAAAAGACCCATGATATGCCTTTTAGTTTCCGAGAAATTTGTGGACAGACATGCATACAATTATGAAGCTCAGCAGCACAATTGCTTGGAGTTACATAATTAATTGTCAGAGTTGTAATCTCTTTTATCTTTAAAAATGATAGAAGTTTTTCTTCGTTCTTGTTAACATTATAATATAATATACTCAAATTATTAGGTATTTTGATATATATTTATAGGATTATTTTTTGTTAAGAAGCACGAGTCGGCTTATTAATCTCGTTAAAGCAGCCATAAAACAACATTACGGATACGGACAGGTGCTTGGTAAAAAATATATTACAAATATGGACTTCCACTGTTAGAGTTAGCGCTACTGCTGTCGAAGGGACAACATTTGTTTTTTAGTGTCACGTGTTTATTCATAAAACTTCGCAAATTGGTTATTTTTTTCTCATTTCACTTCCAGGTACTACTCATAGTCGAGGTCTCAGCAGCAGGCTCCCGCCGCCGTGGTCCACTGGATATTGTAGTGCCAAGGCATTCGAGGCGTACCGTGAGGTATTAGGGGATCGGGTGACCTGTACCTGCCAGCTCGTAGTTCGCACATGATTCATTGGACTCTACGCCCACTTGGCAAGGTATTACGTACTTACGGTAAAAGGGACCTAGTCTCTAAGGCCACTTAACCTTAACTATGATTATATTTTCACATTCAAATGAAAAAAGATGTCTTAACAGAACGATAAAATAAAAATAGATATAAATAATAGTCGTCTGAGTGAGATGAGTCCCATAAATATATTTTGTACCGCTATCCTAGCTACCTAACCTAAACTCACTGTTAAAAGTTTGCGCAATAATATTCAGAAGAATCAAGGAATTACAAGAAATTGGAAAAGTAGGTAAGAGTATTAGCTCATTACCAAGATGCTGTAGCATTAAGATAAGACAAGAGAAAACAACTTTGAACTCTTTAACAATGAGCTAAGGTTCAATTTTTAAGGGGATCACAATAAAAATATTCCAAAGATCGCATTTGTTAGTATGATCATTGCTAACGAGACTTTGTTTTTTCCTTTCAAACATTATGTTCGTTCGTCCTTATTGTGACGCTGATACAATATTTTGGTCTTTAAATTACGTTATGGGGCGCCCGAATTATTAAGCTTTGAGATTTGGAATTCTTTTGGCAAAATTCAAATATATTTTTTCAAATACTGTTCGTTGGCTGTCGTAATATGCTAATGATATTGTATGTTCTCATCTTCAGTTTTCTTTAAAACTAAGCAACAATAAATCATTTTTATAATTCACTTTTTTGATAATGTATGGTTCTTACAAAGAAATAATTAATAGTAGTTATTTTTTTTATTTCCACGAAGAAAGTAACTACGAAGAAGACAGACAGATGAAGTTTGATTTTCAAAAATAAATTAAAGTTATAAATTCCCACAGATTATCAGAATTACCAGAAGTTGTACTCTAGATACCTGCGAGTATAATACGCCCTCAGAGCTCTGTAAACAGCTCTAATAGTATTTGCGTTTTAAATCATCTCATTCAGTACTCGTTGTCCTCCACTCTTCGATATTAAATCCACTTCTTCTATTCTTTGTTTTAAAATTAGATTCGTCGTTGGATAAAGAAGTCTGAAATTTGCTGAATCCATCGACAGATCGCGTCGATATTTGATATCCTTCTGGACGATAGTAAAGCTGTGGGTATTGGATTTTATTGTTTTATGGATTTTTTATATGTAATTTAACTTTTATTTGAAAAATAACTAAAATTATAAACAAGTATGACTTATACAGACTGCAGTCGTCAATGGGACGTGCATTGAAGCCTTGTGTTAAGGCAGAGGTCTGACATAACACTTAAAAACCTTACAGCATAAATTATAACTGGATCTCTCTTAAACATGCATTTTTCTGTTGTATAATATTATTCCTTTTTTTACCGTACAACCCCTTTCGTGAGTTCTCCATTCAACGTGACACTGCCGAAGTGATTTTGTGCTCAACTGGCACGCTCGGAACGCCATAATAGAAAGAACAGAACAGAACAGCATAAATTATTTATTTTAATAAGTTAAATGTTATTGAAATGGCACAATTTACAAACTTATCTTATAATTTTTTATGTAAAGCTAAACAAATACAATTTACTTTTTTTACAGAAAGTAATTATATAGAAGAAATTTAGATTTGCGGAATTCAGTACTCCAACCAATAATTTAGAAAAGGCGGAAAGTAAAAATGGTTAAAAACACTACCGTTGAGGATAATGGAAAACACATACGCAATTTCTCCACCTCTCTATTCTTCTCCACCACATGTGATCTAACAATACAAACTATTATTAACCCGGCATTAAGCATTAACAACCATTTCTAGATCTCATTTAGACAATTTGCATACGATACTATGTTATACCTCTGCTCGTAGTGACGTAATGTATTCCGTCAGTACGGGCGGACTGACGGACTGACGGCTGACTGACGGCTATTCATTATGTATGTTGCACAGTTAGGGGATCATCACGAGCCTATTACAATGCTGGGTTATAATTTTGATTAATATTGTATTTGTACTGTTCGGTGAAGATAGCTCGAGTATATTGATTATTAATATTGCAGGATAGACGCTGAGAAATTGGAGGCCATGGGACAGTATCTCACCATCGTGTCGATCGTGGCGTCGATCAAAACTCGAAGAAGTTATATTTAATTTATTTTACTGTACGGGAAGTTGACTTCTTCCCGTACAGTAAAATAAGGCTGCTGCTGCTGCGTCAGGTGCAGTAGTGCAGTAGTGATAGTACTCACTATTAATGTTAGGGATGATGGGCCGAAGGTACAGAACGGAATATTTTTTGTGCTAAGTTGCCTGTATCTATTCCGCAAGAACAAAGAATAAAGAAGAATAAAAAATTTGTATCGGTATTCTCATCCATACGTAAAATCTATAATGACCTGCTGCAACGGGCAAGGTTACTTAGTCACGTCTAAATTGCGCTGCTAATGTGACAATTATAATTATACTTTACTGGAATTGCGATTGAAATCACATTAAAGTTTGGTCATTTAAAAATTCAACAATTTATTGTTTATTTTCCAATTAAACATTAATTTCTTCTTTTCTTTGCTCTGGTGACGAGGCCAGTGGTGGTGGTGGCGTTGAGTTCCGTCACTCAACACACAATGCTTCCAGAATTAAGCGGAAATAGGGAAACAGAAATGTCTTAAAGAGGACACAGCGTCTCAACACTTTTTTTCAGATATACGCTTTACTCTACATAACAGAATAGAAAGAACTAATATCAGACACCTTTTTCCCACTTTTCACCGAATTTTCGAAATATTGAATTTTCAATAGAAATAAATAGTAGTAATTTTATTGAAAAATCTTAACAGTCACGGTTCTTTGTTTCTCAGAAGTGTATAATATACATATGTAAGATATAAAACAATGCACAATATGTTATATATTGACAATAACAATACATATTAGACAGCATCATATAAAAGGCCGAAATAAAATTTTATTGGAAGAATTTTTAATATCAGTTCTCATAAGTATTGAAATTTTTCAAATGTTATTTATTATACATTAGACAAAAAAATCCATTTTATATCGATTTGGAATAATATGTATGCTGTTTTTTGAATTATTTTAATAAAAGCATACGAAATATGTCAACATTGTGCAGCTGTGATGATTCTAAACGAGACAATGTCGGTCGTTGTAGATTAAAATTTCATTACAGAGAACTCACTTTTTATGAACTTAAACTTTTTGGATATTGTATAATGATTGGCGGAACCTGAGGCCTATACAATCATATAATTGAATCTATAAGCAAACACAGCCCGTGCTCTTAAAAACACTTCCCACAAGAAGCTCATATCAATGTTAATTAGATGAAACTGCATACAGCGTAACTGGCATCATTAACGACAACGGTTATACACCCACTTAGTTAGTTCCCACTTTACAAAGGTCGTAATTTGCAGCTAAGATTTTCCGTTTAACCTTGCTCTCAAATTTTCCAACACCTTTATCTCAAAATCTTTCTTTTCATCTCCGAATCGCCTCCTTAAGTCCGCCTTTAGCAGAATTCAAGTACTTAAGAGTTCGGTTAATCTTGGAAACAAAGAAAGTATGGGAGGTCTTATCGTATTGTTCTGAAGATGAGGGCGTCCGCGACACTGAACAGCCAAGTCAAAATCTATTAATAAATGATAAGACAGCGTGCAGCGCGTTGGGAGTAACAACTTGTACTTCAGAACTCTATTCGTTCCGACATTTAGACCGTCTTTATATAAAATTGAATGAGTTTACCTCACTCGGGGATCTGTGTGGGATTAAGGTGGAGTTTTGCGTCGTGTGAATATTTTTGAAACTATCTGACTTTGAACGCGATGTTCGTAGGGCCAATTCACTCGAGAGAAGGGATTGTATTCATTTTCCCGCTCTGTAATCCTGGAGGGGTGTTCTATTCAGCCGCTCCACACGCACAGTCTTCAATTTGTTCTGGCATTAAGATGTTTCTGCCCAGCTTTACACATTTGGAGAATTGTTAATTGTTTTTTTTTTTTTGTTTTGATTAAATTAATTGAGGCATTCGATTGGATTATTGTGCTGTCTTCAGAAAGTAAATTATATACGCATTATTTTCATCTTTGCTCACCCTGCAGTAGTCGGGCGAGAGTTCCCATAATTTTATCAGTAAAATATAAAACCAGGTACCAGCACTAAGCCGTTACGGTCGCGTATAAATCGATCTCGTAAACTTTGCCAAACGTAAACATCGCACATCAACATTTGATGTCACCATGAAATAGTCTCTTTGCGTTATTATTTAAAGTGGTTTTAAAAAAGTACATATTTTTTTTATAACTTAATTAAATTCTCCAACAATAAAGGTCCGGATCGTAAAGAGCTTCAGGTTATAAAAAAGACGCTGTAATATTTCATTTGATAGCTTTTATAAGTTAGAGTTGCGTAAAATTGCATTCTCTAGAGGTTGCGTCGATTTGATATGAGTGTGGTTTATATAATACTAGCGGCCCGCTCGCGGTTACACTCGTGTGAACTATGCTATTATTAATTTATGTCTCCATGGCTACGTCCTAGTGACGTCTATGCAAAATTTGAGACTCCTAGCATTTGTAGTAACGAAGTTTCATACAAACTTTCGACCCCAAAAACAACCCCTTAGAAGTCGAATATTGCAAATTCCCGTCTTAGCAAGCATCTACGTCCTATAAGCAACTCCTGTGCAAAATTTAAGATTCCTAGGACTTGTAGTTTCTGAGATTTCGTGATGAGTGAGTGACCTTTCAATTTTATATATATAGATGATACTAATAGCTGCACGCTGTGTCCCTGATCTGTGTGAAGACTTTTCTTGAGACATTGCATGTCGAGTGGTGGAACTCAACGCCTTGTTCTGTCTTGTTATCAGAGCGAATAAATGAAAATATTTCATTCACCCCAACCGTTTTACCCCTCAAATTAAAATGTGTTATAATTGCTAATTACAATTATCTTAACAACCACTTAGCAGTAAAAGCTTTTGATGTTGTATTAAAAATAGAATCAAATTGTTTGTAACGGTTTAACTGTTCTTTATCATCTGATGATTAATTGTATATTATTTTTAAATAAAATACAGTATAAGGTAAGTCCGTTGACGAAAACAGGGTTAATGCATGTAACTAAACACGGCAATTATTATAAACTTCCTCCAATATATTTATCGGCATTTTGCTTATGGAGACATGTTTACAAAAAAAACTACTGAAGCCGCAAGAACGTACGAGACAGTATTTCTATTTTGGGGAAGTCTCGGCTGGAGATAAGGCGAGGGGTGGAAGGCACCATTCAAGGGCCATTTAACTTTATCTGAGATAACTTTTACCGGCTTCCGTGATTCACTTTACGCTTTATACCACACTGGAGGAACACGCCGAGCTAACTTTGCCAAACAGATAACACATTGGGTAAGCAGGTTTGGAGACTATTTTTTATTTATATGCCTGTACGAATAATGAAGGCCTTTATTTGGATTCAAATTGTGTTGTCAGGAATCTATTTTTTTAAGTTTCATGCTAAATACCATATATAGCAGGGTAATTAGAGGGAAATTAGTGATAAGACACTGTGTCGCACGCATCACCAAATTTTTGAGACATTGTGGATTAAATTGTTAAACTCAACGTTACTCTTTAACTTGTTTATAAAGTGAGGAAAATGTTAATAATTCATTTTTCCGAGTTTGAATCCACAACTATAAATAATATTTTTTTAATGTTGTATCTATCTCTCTGTATTCTACAGAATACGAATAATTATTATTACTATCTGATTATGTAAGGGGCATGTGGTACCGTGGCACAGTTCGTTCCATTTCCTCGTCCCGGTAACAACTCTCACTGCGTGTTTGTCTGTGTCACACAAGTTCCCTCTCCCTATCCTGTCAAATGCGTGATACAGCGTGAAGCTAAAAAAATTAACTTCATTTTTAAATACGTCAATTCTGTGTATTGTTTATGGAGCTGTATCAGTCACTTTGAGTTATTGTGCCACATTTTCAACGACTTGTCATGTTTTACTGTAATTTTATTACTGTTATTTCTATATGAATACAGATAGTAGATTTTTAATCTAAAATAAAAATATTGTTAATATATTATATACTTTCGCTTAAATTAGACAACCTAATAAGGATAAGTAGTAGAAAGGATAAGTATTATGAAAGAGAAAATAACATAATGCGATCCAAACGTTATTATGATGCAGCTGAAGTTGACGCTGCCTGAAAAGAACAACAAGTTTCATCAAAGAATGTGCGCTCCGCCTTCCGGATGAAACGCTCAAATTGGACTGTCGCATTACTCTTTGAGGTTTCTGGTTTTTTCTAGAGTAATTTGTTTTTTCATTTCACTTTAACTCTTCCAACTTAGGAGTCTTAAAAATATCCAGTTATTGTTGCTGCAAAATCATTTGCATACATTGCTGCGAGCGCGCCGCGATATTGAGATAATCTAGCTTATCTTGCTTTGATAAAATAAAAGAGTTAGCAATAAGAAATTCACGGACATAAACTCTTTTGGTATTTGTCGTTTAAATTCTATTTGTCACAGTAAATGTAAAATGGTATTCTAAGACGTAAATCCCAAGGACCCGCCAAGTTGCGCCACAAAACAACTAAGGTCTTAAAATGTCACTTCTACGTTTAGTGTCACTACCGTTTTCAATCCCGAGCCTCTAAAGGTCCGTCAACATTGCGGTCACAGATTTACAATAAAATAAGGGAGGCGAGTAAATTCACATTTCTTTTGAAGGTGTGGGCTCGACTGCGGAATAACAATGAGCTGGCAGATACGATTTCACGAATTATATGTATATATCGCAACAAGGGTGCCGCAAGGTTCAATTTTGGGGTCTATTTTATCATGTATTGATATCAATTCTTGTCTTGTGATTTTAAATGAAAGAAACTAGTAAATATACTTTGGTTATATATATTATTACTATAATTATTTATCAATTGTCATTTAAAGTATATATACTCGTATTATGCCTCACAGTAAAGTAAGGATAATATTAAAACTATTTTTAATTGTTATTTTTTTGTCAGACAGGACGGCGTCTGGCTGTAAACGCTTTGGCTATGGGTTCAATGTAATTCGATGCAATACTCCAAAAGTTAGCGGAAATGGGAACGGGGTGGTAATACTATGTTCCGTCTGCGGCTGCTGAAAAAACCAATGCAATTATTTTTTTTAAGAAGTTAGATTATTTTAAATAATTATGTTGCTCGATCCAGAGTAAACTACAATAGAACACACAAGATTATTACGAAATTTATGAAAAAATCTCAAGAGCAACGCAAACGGCAGAAAGAATATACAATGAGTCCACACTTGAGCATTATTCATGTTGTACATCCGAGCAGTCCCCTTTTAATGAGGCCAGTTAAATAAGCCCGGCTCACAGCCGCTCACAGCCGCTCACAACCGCGTCTCCTACGAGATAGCTGACTCACATTTTAAACTGGAACTTCATGAATAGTTAATAATATACGTATACAGGAACTTGGGAAATTAGCGCGTGTTTGTGTTCACACTTTGTATGTTGCTTGTAGTGGTGGTGGTAGTAGTGGTGGTGGTTGTAGGCGATGATGTTACAAGCGGGGAATATAGCAGGGTAGGCAGAGGGTATCTAGTGAATACTCTGTCGGCCACTTTCCATTCAGTTTTTGAGATATTTTTTATGGAGTTTCGGAATTCAACGTCACATTTTCTTTTATTATTAGAACGAAGTAAAGTAAAAATGTCATTCCCTCGAGTTTTTCATTACAATTATAACAAGAACCTACAAATTTTCCCTTCTTAGATTTTTTCCTTTATTTGTACTGTAAATTCTGACTTTGTGCTTATTTCATACAAATTGCAGCAGAAACAATATATAAATGCCTCGTTTCTTTTGGATTCCACATGATCACTAGATAATCGTGACAGACGGACAACGAAGTGACTGTCTATCGTTACGTTCTGTGATTTTAAGGTACGAAATCCTCTAAAATAATTACTTTTTCGTGTGATTTAATAAAGTTAATTTGACGTTGAATTTTTGACGAGCTCTAAAATAGTTGGTAAGCACCGACTTACAAATTAAACTACTTTTTAAATTACACTTTGGTCCTCTTCTAACAGAGTTCGACTTCGATTTCTATTAGAATGGAACCAAAAAAGTATAAATTAATTGTAAACAGAACCGTAGTTCGTAAATGTATGAAAATTTAAAAAATATTAAAGCAGAAGCTAAGTAGAATATATATGAACTTCTTGTATTTCATACATGTATTCATGTTAGCATTTTTGCAGCCAAATTTAGTTTGGTTGTTAGAAAAATAAATATTTATAATTACTTAATCTAGTTTAACAACTTTATTAGAACTTCATATGTTTCAGTAACACCATAATTATATATCAATCTCAAAGAGGAAAGAGGAATGCAGTTCTCTAGGTAGTCCGCTATCACAACATACCGTTGTCGGCCAACAAAACAAACAAATCTCCTTTTGAATTATTTTTAAATAATATTTTCAATAAGAATGCTAAAGAGAATTAAAAATCATTTGTGTGTCCTGAATTCTGAAGTGGGAGCTTTTTAGCATTCCGTTCCTTGACGGGGCTTTGACTGGAGCTATTTAATAAATGGTAGTATAATAACTGTGCGGAGACCTCGAATTGGTGAAGAAATGCACTTTTGAGAAAATAAAGAGTCTACTTATTTTATAAGTAGTTAGATAGTTTTCTTTCACATGCTTTTTCCTTTTGATACTTAATTTTTTTAGCACTTAGGAAAGATAATAAGGTTTTGAGGAAACGTAGAAAAGTTTTAATGGCAACAAACTTGCGTCTTTTGAAGTGTATCTATCTATAAGCAATAAACACTAACATTTCAAAGCACGTGCTTTTCGATTTTGCACCAATTCCGCGCGTCACCGCCAGCAACGAATAAAAAGTGCGGACTCGTTGGGCGCAACGGCTTCAATACAAGCCGCATGTTTCCATCAAAACCGAAACGAACGTAAAACGTTTTATCTCATAATACTTCAGCTTTCGTAAATTTTTGTAAGGTGGCCTTAGTTTAGTTGTCTGTGGGACTACTTCTGACTGTAACGTAAGACTGCGATAGTCATGGGTTTGACCCCCCCTACTCGGGGGTATAGTTATATATTATAATTTCTTTTCCCTGTTTTTTTGGCGGAAATTGGGTGGATAGCGGGGCACGGAATCTTTTAGCGCTAGGTTCCTCTAGTTTGCCCTGTTAAATGTGGAAAATGCGTCTAAATATAATTTTTTTATCAGTGTGTAACGTACATAATCAATCTGTGATTCGTGTTCTACATGAGCGATATCTATAGTCAAGGCTTTATATATTTCTAAAAGTTTTCTAAAGAGATACCGCTTACCGCTCTAAAATGACAAGCATGAAAGAAACTAAATCGTTGGCGAATATCATTTTTATCTTTACGCTGTATCGTACATAACTACCCAAAACTAACTAGCTCCGGGAACCTGGGAACCTAGTGTTAAGTCAACGCTGCGCTTTGCCTCGTTCCCAAAGCCAGTGAGCGAGCAGAGACATTTCTCTTCCCTTAGTGGAGCACACAGTGGGATCTATAGTTACACGCACGCATTTATAACATTGATTTTTCTATTTGTAAAGAGCAAACGCGTAATTAATATCTCTAAGGTGGTGGGAAAGTGAATATCGAAATGTATTAAAATTAGTTTGTTATTTTAAAAGTAATGTCATCTAGGAGGCCGTCACGGCGTATGTTATGGGTTTCAATTATTTGCTCTAGTGGTAAGGACCGGCGTTGAGTTGCGCCACTGAATAAGCAATTTCTAATGTCTTAACGTTGGGTCCCCGCTGCCTTCCTTGGTCCATACGACATGAAGCTCTTTGTTTATTTTTTGAATAGTCTATCGGCATATTTTCTCAAACCGCACTAATAAACTGTTAAATTGGTGTTTTATCCTTCGATCGGCACAAATCGCATAATGTGGCTAATAAAGGTCAGCAGAGCTATAAATTAGCATTAGAAGGAAGCCGTTTGATGCCGGCGAGGTCAAACGATGTCTTAGGCAGCCTATTTTTGGTATCAGAGGGAAGAATGGGGAAATTATATATACATTTTTCCGACTTCAAGAATAAAAAAGAATTTGGAGGATCTTTATGTGCCTATGTATCTTTAAAAAAAATCTGAAATACTTTAATTATACGATTTTGAAATACAGGTATCCACACCTTTATGGAGTAATTGATTCAATTCCTAAAAATTACTTTTCTTGTTTTGGAGATTTCAGAGAATTTATTGTAAAATTTTATAATATCATATCAAATATTCATGGAATTTCTAAGCGAGCAATAGTATTTTTCTTTAAAATTAAGTCTATAGACATTTTGATTATATAAGAATGAAAAAGTGCCTATTAACAACAATGTATATACATATAAGTATGTATGTACGTTTCGTTTGAGTACAATAACCCCAGATATCCCAAACGGTCACCATTACCAACATTCAACATTGTAAGTTGAAATTGTAAAGTTTATTCCGGAAAAGTGTATTAATTATAATTTTAAATGTAACAATTATAATATTAAATCCTCTGTTCGTGTTTAATGAATGTTGTCAGCTCAGATAAAGGTTCGATTAACAAATTATCGTCATGTTGAATAATTTACGTGATGATAATCGTTTTACGAATATTTGTAACTACCGGCCCACCCGCGGCTTCGCCTGCGTGAACTACTTTATTATTAATTTCTGTCTCCACGAGTACCTACGTCCTGTAAGTGACGTCCATGCAAAATTTGAGACTCCTAGCATTTGTAGTAACGAAGTTTCATACAAACTTTCGACCCCAAAAACAACCCCTTAGAAGTCGAATANCTTTATATCTCAGAAACATATTTCTGTTTTGTATGAAATTCGCGAACTGATCAAAACTTATAAAGTATGGGCCGATGTAAGTATGGACCTAATAAACATGACGTTAACAAAAACTGAGAACTCTTAGAACCACTGCTATCTCAGGGCCTCAGATCCACGGATCCACGGATCTCAAATGTAATAGGATAAGTAGAGAAAACTTAGGGTTAAAACACTATGTAGTATGTGTATGTACGTGTATATCCTAATAATGTATCTTTAGTATTTTATTCAGTAATAAACTAGTATTGAAGAAGAGCAGTCATTTCATTAGACTCTCTAACGCTCCCCTTTACAACTATATCCCCCACATTCACTCCAATTTTTTACAATGTCTCTTGAGTGTTGGACTTCAAGCCAGCGCATTGCTTAGCGCTGTGTCACGAGGGCTTCAAATACACTGCAAAACATTATGTTCCAATGGCTCACTGCAAGCGTCTCTCTTTGTCCTGCCTCATACAGATGATACCTCAAGCATACTAACATAAGATATTAATATTTTTATTGGCAACAATTTTCAAATAAAGCTATTGAGATATACGAGCTATGTCTTATTTTATTTATTTGTATATACGTGCACATAAATGTGTATGTAATTTTCATAAATATTGGAATTCATAAGAATATATATTTTTTGTGAATGTACCTACTGTTAGTAAATAGTATTAGTACCTATTGGTTAATCAATTTGTTTTCACCTTACGCTGTCGAAAAGCAGGGTGGACCAATGGAACATAGTGCTAAGACTCTCTTTTTTCTTCTCTTTTTTCTTTCCACCATATTTTCGAGCAATAGTGTAATAAGTGGCGGGATTCGGCGCTCTATCCGGAACAGATATCTACCGGGAAGAGGAATGCAAACATTTAATTTAATCGTCTCACATTTCTACGACGGTCAATAAAATTCGTCTATCCTGTTAAATGCCAGAAGATAATAAATAATGTGTTTTTATATACGAGTATTATAAACTTAGAAAGGTAATAAACCCCCGTGAAAGACGACTTACTAAATTGGACATTTTATTTTCAGCTGCCACAAGCAATCGTAAGGGTGTCTACGGAATAACAATCGACTGACGAACCTAAGAAATTAGATTCATCGTTTGGTGCTCGGAACACCTTTTTTGGGACCGAAACTTAATGTAATTCGTCAAGTTGTAAATTTAATACAAAAAAGGGATTAAAACCCTCACTGACGTCGGGTTACACAGTTCCTAAGTGTGGAGTAAGACTTTAAATACTAACGTAAAAAATATTTATCTAAATATTTTCAATTTTCAATATTAAAAGTTTTAGTTAATTGTCTACATGTATACATATTCGATTGAAACCAGTTCTAATTATTTGCGAGGCTAAACATATCAAGTAATATATATCCTAACTTCGAGCTCTGTTGACACAACTCGCGTTATATTGTATAACGCCAAATTACTTTTATGATTCGGTACTTAGGCATTTATGCCTCTTGTGTCAAAGGTACAGTCCCTGAATTCCTCTTTCGCCTCGTCAACCTCTTCATACTGTGAAGTGAACATGTGAACCGAGGAGTCCCAATGCTCTGCTATTACTTAAAATTTAAATTCAATCTTAGGTTTTAGCAGTACACTAAATTGGGCACTGGATTGTGATGGAACCCAAAGCGGCTCGTGACCGACAGAATGTAAATGAGACTTTAGCGAGTCAAAGGCCAGCAGTACTTAGACGTTGTTTTTTATTTACGAGTGCCCAAATCGAGTTGCTACAAGCTTATAGTGAAAGCCTTTGTATAGGAGGTTTGATTATTTTTTTAACATGATATTAGGTCTCTCTGTAGACTCTTCGATTTGTGCTAATAAACGTTGTTAAGATTCACAAAACATATATTTATATCTACACCATATCAAACTAAATATTTACTAAATTATTTCGATATTGAGTGATTGACAGATTGGGCTTAGAAAGTTGACATTTGATATTTAGTAAGAGCACCCGTAAGAAGATTACTCAAAACACCTGCTACTAAATCTGTTAAGTTCTCAGCACTTCTCAGCAGACAGAATGACAAATTTGTTAAAAGAATGAACAAGACATAAAAAGATATTTTTTATAAAACACAAAAAAATTGACATTTACAGGTTGAAAAAGTAGAAAAGACAGAGGAAGAATTTAACAAAAATAAGTTGTAACAAACATATAAGAATTTGGACTTAGTCTGATGAGAACGTATATGGCTTAGTAGGAGAGGCGCTTGGACGCAGGACGCAGGTAAAATCCAACTACATTCAAATGTTTACGTTTTCTAAAAAGTATTTTTTTCCTAAGTGTAGAATAACACTTTAAATGTGTAAAAAATTTTGAATCCTTCGACGCGAAAAAATCTTATTATTAACAATAATATCGTCCATCTGCTACAGAGTATCTAGCACAGATTACTTGCATTTCAGTACAATGACTAAAACACTTTGCAATATTAAAACCAATCTAATTCAATCCGCGGGAAACAAAAAACAACGGAATCGTCAAATTGATTTTTCGTTAAAAAACAGAACGGGAATAATCTGTATTGTACAAGAGCTGTGCATTCGAAAAATAAGATAATAACGAACAGAAAGGGCCCTTACAAACGGTCCGCGGGTGGAATTCACAAGTGCCTTATTTTTCCTACTCTACTGACATCCCCATTTCGGCAAGCAATGAAAGTGGCATCAGATTCTGTGATATGAAATTTATGTTTATTTGAAAAATTAAGTGAAAATATAAAAAAAGATAAAAAGGCGCCTTAGGTCACAAGACAAAGCGTCGGTGAGTCTTTACTCAACATGCATTATCTCGAAAATTAGGCAGTAAGGGGGTAAGTAACAACGGGTGGATTTACCTAGGTTCTCTCTCTAATTGGAATATACTCACGTGAGATGCAATCGCATTTAAAGATAATCAATTTAGAAGTTAAAGTTTTTCATATTATTTTGTAAGATATATTTACAGGGCGGACTCATCTCAGAAGAACTGCCTCTAGAGCCGGCGACTACTGCCTATGTGACTGACCATTCATAAGTGCAAATAACGTTTTGTACTTAATCGTTCAAAACTTCAATTATTATACCACTTCTATAGTGTTTTTTAATCTAAAGTCAACCTCTTGCATCTCAATACATATTATATACATATATTTGCTCTGTTACTTTTTAACAAACCTATTTGTATTTTTATTTCGCGGTTTTTGTTTTATAATGAACTCTTATTCTTTTATATTTGTTCTGGTTTATATCAGTCAGTTGTTACACAGTTCAAAAAAGTTGACGAATATATAAAATTGGGTTAGGTTGTTATTAAAGCTACGTTATTTATTAAACATATTCTATTGAAAATTTAGTTGTTTTTTTTTTTAAGATCTTAGTAAAATGTCTGCAGTATTTAGATGAAATAGGTGCATTCTGGAATCAAGTGAATTACGCTAATGTATGCCATATAGTCGATAGTGAGTTTAGAAACCAACTCGGGAGACCATGACAACAAATATATTTTTAAAGCTTAACCGTATATCCCGTATATAGCATGCATGCATAGCATGGTAAACAGAGGGAACCTAACTCTAACCGCATATAATATATCTGTGACCGAAGGTGCAATGCATCAGATCCTTAAAAAGCGGACTATCTTATACAAACAGCAGCAGTTCCTGAGATGAGAGAGATGAGATGAGAAAACAAACCTTTATTATATAAAGTATAGGAGTATATATTAATGAAACGGAACGTTGGCAGCATATCGTATCGCATTATCATAGCGACCGCCGCTGTGATTGCGAGGTGTGGGCGGTGGCCGCGCGCCAGCTCCATATAAGAAACTGGAGAATTGAAATTTGTCAAGTTTATTATATCATGTTTTTTTATCACTACGTTTAGTACAACTGTTTATATTTTTTAATATTTTTAAAGTGTTATTTCAGCCTGAGGAAAGAAAAATATTTACCTATGTGTAAATAACATTGTGTTTGTTATGAAGTTAGTTAATATAATGTGCTCATACTCAAGAATACGGCGGAAAGAAACGGAACTATTAATGTATCCATTCGTTTTCACGAAATGTCTTAGCAATAGGTTCCTTGGTTCCTTCTGCCTACCCTGCATGTGTGGGAAACAATGTAATACTAACTATGTACAACTTTTTAATTTTTTTTGTAATGAGTAAGTCTTATTCTAAACGATCGTATTCACACACGATCCTCACAATAGTCTCCAGAGACTATTGAAACGCCTCATTTATTATTATATTTCTTCCACATAGCTATTTTTTAGCTTCACACATATAGCAGGGTACGTAGAGGAAACTAGGGGACTCTGTGTTATGGCACTTCGTTCGTTCCCAGCAGGACAATTCAAAATGAAAATATAAAATATTACATTTTCTCAAGAGGGAACAGAACCTACAACCTACGCGTTTAGAGTCACATGCTTGTGTCACCACGACTGGCCTCAGAAATAAAATATTTTTTTAAATAATTGTAGACGCCGAGAACTTTGGTTGTCTGGAGTTTAGGACATTTTTAGTGCTATTTACACTTTACAAAAATTTGGTTCTCACATAAACGTGGTGTTTTCAATTCGCAGAGAACATTCCTTTTCAAATGCAAATGATCCTCTCACGTTATGATTCATTCTGTAAAAATTGTTTAGACTTTAGTCGTGATACGCTAGCAATTTATGAACAAAATGCAGCTTCACGCTTTTTCCCGCGCATCACGGTGAGCAGAGAGGGTTCCCTCTGGTGTTAAGATATTTCGTTTCCCACGTGTCATCAGTTTTCGAGACATTGCTTATTGAGTAACGAATCTTAAATTATTGCCGTACTTTGTCTTGCAACCAGGCCGAATAAATAATAATATGTGTGGAAATCGAACCTACAATACGTGTATACTCAATCAGACCCGCGCCGCTGCTCTATGACAGCCTACTTACTTATATAACCTAATAAAATTTAAAGCCTTTTTTAAAAATAATCCTAGACTTTATAGGGTCTAGCTTTTCCCATTTTAAGCCGGAAGTGTCATTTACAACAGCAAAAGAATTCTCCTCGACGTTTATAGAACGCGGCGCACTCCAGCAGCAGCTCCAACACTCTGTTATGAGAATTCCAGTTGAAATGCAAATGGCTGCTTTGAACTTGTTTAATTTATCGTTAAATTAGATGATAATGCTACAAACAAATTACTAACTTTGACGCAGGCTATTTTATTTTTAGATATTTCTGAGATGTTTTATCTTGCTCATTATATGTGACTTCAATATTTTTATGGTGAGGTAGTTACTTATTCGCCGGTCTTGTTCTATTAGACATTCACATATGTTCTGCTCAAGGGCTACTCAACATTGAAGTGCTGCTTGTTACTAGAGTCCACTTTAAATATCTAATAGAAATAAGACACCCCAAAAAATGCTGAAATCTCTGCACTAGTAAAACAAATTATGTAACGCAACTCATGCGAAAATACGTGCGGTAAACTAAGAACAGAGTGTCTTAACTCATTCAAGTGTACCGTGCAGGTTAACGAGCTAATCTAGAACAAACAAACCTGTTAAAACTTAACACGGTTACCAAAAAAACAACACTCAAAATATCCCAGCATTATTTCAGAACATGTTCTCAAAGTGAAATTCAGGCGATCCAGCACACAACAGCGTCGCTAAGCGCCAAATTCCTCTGCAAATGCAAATAACCTCATGTTATTACTAATTTTGCTCTAACTCGTTGTCTGTACTATTATGTAAATATATAATGGAAATTAATGAAAGCATTCTCCCGGTGTTGTTGTTTCTATTGTATATATGTTATTTTAGATTTTTTTAATTAAGTGTACGTTTTATCGTCACTTACACATATAATAGTGGATTCAAATCCTTTTCTTTACAGCATATAGCAGGGAAAGCAGAGGGATCCTAGTGTTAAGACTCAATTCCGCATGCACCACTCAATTTTTGAGATACTACAAGTATAGCAGCAGAACGGAGAAATTAAACTGAATAAAATATAAAGTTATTTCTTCAATTTGGACTAAATGCGCAACCGTTGCGTTTACACTCGGGCGGTGTGCCACTGCGCCACAACGGCCGAGATAATTAAAACTCACTGCAATCATTCGATTCTCTTTTGATAAATCTGTCCAATTAACGATTTTTTATGTTAATGAAATTAAAAAAAAGTAATTTGAGACTTCATCAAAATGGTTGAGGGTAGAAAGTTCAACTTTATTAAAAAAGACTACAATTTGCACAAAAACGAAAGTATTTTAAAGTGTGACAAGCGTTTTAGCAAATTGGATAGCATTGTAATTAACACTCTATCGGGACCCTTGATAAAGGAGCTATCGTGGATTTGGCTATAAATCTATTCTTAGTGTAATTCTTTTTCTTTTAGTTTTTCAATGTATCGGGAACATTTATTTATTTAAAATACTTTTAATTATTCAAAAACACTCTAAATAAAACCATGATGATTTCGTTGAGGAAAAGCTGACTGGCTACATACAACAAGTATGGGAACATACTTCATTTGTGGTTCTATTTATTTTTCTTCACGCTGTACCCCACATATCTAAAAAATCTATGATTTTTATTTCTTCCGTTCCGTTTCTATGATTAATCTATAAGTAAGAATCTATAAGTTCTCAATCAATAATTTCGTTATTAGATTATTAGAAAATTTGGTCCTTCGTGCCAGATTTGTAATTCACAGTAATATTTAAAATGAATACTTCGTATATATTTGCTAAGTAATATTAGCTCTGCCCATTAAATTCCCTCTCAAAGTAATGAGTACTCCAGAAATTAGAACACCAGAACTTTCTGCTTTGGGAATTGAGTCAAATGGTTGTTACCATTAGCTTGATATTACTGAATCTCTTAGTGTGCATAAATTATTGCTGTAAAAATTATGAGTAATGTTTAAATATCTAAACATTAATGCAGTATTTTTTGCATTCTGCTTTTTTCCCAGAATAAACCGTAACCGTTTCAAAATATTGCGGCAATTAATGTCAGATACATTGAATTGGAAAATTGTATTATACATCAAACTATTGTTCCAATGATAGCTCACACAATGGCCACTTTATGCGTTCAAAATAGGAAATTGTTTGGAAAACTAAAACCAACGTTAAAAATATTATAACTTTTCCATTCTGAATTGAAATATTTGTATAGCTAACAGCATTTTGGGGTTAAAATAATATGACATTTGTATAGTCTAAAATTTAAGTTCTATGCCTGTTTAAGGCGTTTATTTTACTATATTTTTGTTTATTTACTGCATTTTTTTGATTTTAAAAGAAAACTTACTGATTAGCCGTCCATTTGTTTTTTAATTTCTCAACGTAACTTTTGAGACACTGGATATGTGCAGCGGAACTTATTACTTATTTTATTATTCGACGCCTTGTACGATTTCGAGGAGTTATCCGACGATTCAAAAGTGATTCAAGTCTATTTGAATAAATAATATTTTGAATTTGAATTTGTACTTTATTTTATCAGTTGGCCCACACGACATCAACGGTATACTCGTATATATCGAAGGAACAACAATTATGTATCGCTTACAACTAGCCCACATTAACGTTGTTTACCTAAAATGTACATCCAAAAATAGTTTTAATTTCAATGAAGATTTCAGAATTTGTTTGGAAAAATCAAAACGGGAGCTTGAGCGAGCTCTCAGCTCCGAGTGTATTTGCCGCAATAATTAAAACGTTAAATCGCGCGTGTTGTTTGTAGACACCTCCCCCCACCAGCCCTCCTCGCCGCGCCGCGCCGGTCGGTGCAGCGGCGGATTAGTGATGTTTTCTTCCTATTTGTACCGGAGGGAAATTATTTCTATTTCGTCCCCCTTCTTGCACAGCGGCGGGATTAATTAATAATGGGAGTAATGGGTTGAGTTCCAATAGTGGTACATTGCTATATTTAGAGCGAGACAATTTAATATAGTTACTTACATTTTTAATAACATATGAATTTGGATTTCTTTTATTTCATAATCAGTAGTATTCATATAATTAAGTTTCAATTTTAATTAACTTGTATTTTAGGCTTCCACAATAATCCTTATTTTTCTTTTGTGTTTTTGTTTATTCGGGCGTGGATGGCACGCTGCATGGACGCAAATATATTAGTGTTAAAAAGCCCGTTATATACTATTTCCACACATTTAATAAAAAATATTGAGAGCGTCGTTTTACCAAATCGTCAAAATTGAAGTAATCGAACAAATAAGTCCACCAGCCAGTATCGGACTCACAAGCAACTCCCCGGCCTCTGTACCGTTATTCTAGCACTTAATTTACAATAAGCTTTACCCTCGCAAAGCTCAAGTTAGCGAGCTAATAAGGAACGCTTTAAACTAATATAAACAGCGAGTCGCAGCACTCCGCACTAGTAGCTCCAAAATTTATGGGCGTTTCGAATTTTTTAATAAAACTCGACAAATGTACGAAATTTCAGCTTTGATCGCGTTACTTTGTTGTTTTATTAATATGTTCCGCTAGCAATCTGTATGCGTTGACGAAAATGAAATATCTCATTCTTTCCTGTTTCTAAAGGAAGTTCTATTTTCTTAGAGATTACCTTGTCCTGTCAATGTATCTCATTATATTTGTTGTATTTGTCCAGAGGAACTAAGACGGTGAAGAAGTGGTTGGTCGCCAGCGCTCCTCATGCTGCTACACGAAGGAATCCATCAAATATTTTTTTAGTTTCTTAACCTATATACATATTATATTTAAATAATTTTGTTTAACTCGATTTGAATCAACAACCATTTAAAAGACAGTACAATTATAAATATATACGAATTAAAAGGATGGCATTAATTAAGTAACGAACAACATTTATTGAGAGAAAACTCAATTGTAATTTATAATAATGAATTCGACATAGTCCGGTTTGCAGAACAATATTTGTTCACATAAATTAGTAAATTAAAAGGTTCGCCTGTTTTTATGTTACAGATACAAATTATCGTTGTTTAATAACTTTATAGGTTAATAATTATAAGACAACTCTGCTGCGCTCTGTCGTCTTCCAAGAGTCCCCCCAGTGGGAATGGAACTCATAAGCGCCTACAGTCAGTCAGTCTGCCTCTACAATAGACAATATTTTTGTAATAATAAAGCTCTATAAAATGTGATGTCCGCAGCAGTGCCTCGTTCTTGTACGAGCATGTATATTTATGAGGCGGGCTGCGGTCGTACTGTGGGAAGACCTATTACTAACTTAAATATCATGTATTAAATTAATCACTTTTGAGTAGTTAATTAATATAGTAATTACTTCCGCTTAAATGGACTATCAAAATATTTCTAATTTATGTAATTTATATAAACAAAATTAGTAACTACTACTAAACCTCTCGTTACATTGTTCCTTAATTCTTTTCAATAAATGTCTTAAAATACGGAAACATAATCCAGATTTATATTGGCAGCGTATGACGATAATACGACATCAACTACCAACTCCTCGCCCCCACCACAGCACACAGAGCCCCACTTCGTTACTAAATAAATTGGCCTGTCTCCAACCAACATTTTTGTACGAAATAACAATTTTTGCTGCTCCATACTCGTGCGCCCAACTGGAGAAATATAAACGTTACTTATGTTTATTTGTGTGTGTTTGGATTGTTTCAGCTTTATGCATATTATGGGAATCTGTGCGTGTGTGTGTGCGAGTATAATTGCTGCTTTGGATTTTTTTGGCTTTACACGGTATTGCGCATTTTACAGGGTGGTTAAACAAACTAGTACTAGACATTGTAACATTATGTAGTGGGTGGCGGGACCCAGCACTTTATCCTTTTACCAGCAGGGGGGTGTAGATAATAACAAATTAATTTGTTTTAAAATGTTATATTGTATGTGTCAGGACACTCCCCCACTACGTCGCTCTGCTATAATTACAATATATCTATTGAGATTACCTTCATAGCAAGTGGTCACGTTCCACAATTCAAGCGTAATGAACTGATTTGTACATTAATACTAACAGTTAGTAAGTGCAATGTGCAATGTGCATTCTGAAATTTGACATTCAATAGTGTTATAGTTCTGCATATAACTTTTATGACGCCATCGTAGAACACGTACAGTGGAGTTCGATTAATACTAAAAAACGATTATATTGATTGACAGACTGACGTATAAAAATCTGTTCATAAGTACCACTCAAGTACGATAAATGAACTATTTAGTCGAGAACGAGGCTACTTATAAATATTCACTTTAACTAATCAAGAACTTTAAGCATCAATTAGTCTTTAAAAGCGGGAATCGACGCTATCGTTAAGCTTTTTCTCAAAAGTTTTTATATATGTACTCTAAAATGAATTATGGGAAGTATGAACAATATATATTTACATATATGTCGTAAAATGAAATGGTTAAAAAATCTTTATGCTTTTTCTCGCAAAGTAGGGTAGGCAAAGAGAGGTTTCCTCTGATAAAACATTACGTGCTTAGCGGCGAAATTCTATGTCTCACCTCGTATAGGTACCAGAACGTAGAACTAAAAAATGAATGAACGGGGAATGTTGAGAAAAAAGACCAATTTTATTGTAATATAAACCGAATACAGAAATGCCTGTCTTCATAGTACCTACTAAACAAGGATCTCATACTCATGCGAGGTAAGTGAAAGCTATACGTCTGTACGTCCGCGCCACCCGCCTCGAGCGGGGCTGCACTGGTCAATGAGCACTAAGACATTTTTAATTTAAGTACTTTTTACGTGCATCAACAGATTCTTAAAATGAATGCCACATTGTTTCATTTTCAACTTGTTTGAAATGTTCACTTTTATTGTAGAACATAGAAATTGCAATTCTGTACATATCTCGTATAAGTGAGTCCACTTCAATACGTCTCGCGTCTCAGTGGAGCGTACGTGCAATTTTTTCCGGATCGAGCCGGCTGGAACCGCCTCGCACCGGTTCCAACTGGATACCGCCGGCAGTCTCGAGCTAATGGCGTGTTTAGAGATTTGGGATTTATATATCCATGGAGAAATGGGATATTAGGAGGAAATGCTTGTGAAATTATTTGTTATTTAGGATAATGTTCACAAGACTCGTCGTTCGTCTTGGCGTAGCAGCACAGCGTCTGATCGTAAACGCAATTATTATAGGTTAGTTGCAGTCTGAGTAATTAATAATTATTTTCCCGCTCTGGTAACAGACGATTGAGGCGCTGACTTTTGCCACTCAACAGGCAATGAGCAAAAGCACTTTGTTTTTTATCTTCACGTTTTCATGTTTTTTTTACTAAATATAATCTATAATCCGCATTTCCGCTCATTCGTTCTCCCGTTGCGCCACGACGGTCTTCACTCACTACTATACTCATACCTATAGGTCATAGATATATTTTACAAATTTCTATCAATATAAACAAACAAAGCCAAAACATCATCTAACAAGAAAAACACTATTATAAAGAGAAAAAAGT
This sequence comes from Heliconius cydno galanthus, assembly GCA_036379175.1. Lineage (NCBI taxonomy): Eukaryota > Metazoa > Arthropoda > Insecta > Lepidoptera > Nymphalidae > Heliconius > Heliconius cydno. Next base: position 440,902 of record JAKRZM010000983.1, read on the forward strand.
GTAATAATTTTAACATAATATGTGAAGTTGGGTCTAACAAGGGCACAATTGTACGATATACCGGCAATGGTAGGACGCAGGTGCGGGTTACGGGAAAAATCATCAGTAAATCTCCTCCGAGGGATCGCTGTACATTATATTTAATGAGATTTTATATTTTCGTAATTGCTGTACTTGTTTACTCATAAAGTGCTATGTTTTATTATATTAAATATATAAACGGCTGTGGGTTCGATGCCCACTCACTGGCCGAAGATAAGCGCGGTGTTCAGTTTCTCCAATCAGCACTTAATGTCATGGATACAGGCGGAAAATATGCAACGGGGTATCCTCAACACAAGCACAAGCGTGTGACTGTAGACGTCACGGTTTTCAGTCCGATTCCCATTCGGTGTAACGATATAATTTATATTGTGATTCCCACACTTAGGTAATGAAGCAAATAACGGCGTTAAGTTCCACCATTCAACATTGAATGATTCGAGAAGTCGGCGGAAAATCGTTACCCAGAAGACTGCACTTGATAAATGCGATAGAAAACGCACAGCGAGGTGTTGTCTCTACGTAATGCCAACATCAGAAGTAAATAAACTAAACGAGCTCATACATCTAAAATATCGGTTATACTTATTCTCTATAGGCCGAAAAAGAATGAGCATGAGATTACCGCCATGTGGAATGTCAATGCGACTATCATTGTGCCGATAGTGGTTTCAGTTAACGGTTTAATAGCGAAAAGCCTCGACCAACGTCTTAAGAGGTTATCGTTTAACTGTTGGACCAAGAACCGGATGCAGAAGGCAATATTGCTTGAGACGGCGCGTATTGTGTGGAGGTTTCTCTTTCTGGAGCCCGAGCCATCGATGGCCTAGAGTCTAGATCTAGTTTTTAAATACATTTTCTATATGAATTTATGTTTAAAAATGTAAAATTTATTTCTCGCAGATAATACAAGTATATTAATGTTTCTTTTCATTGTCAATCATGAAAAATACATCTGGGCTAAGGATAGTTCAGGGTGTAACAAAACATCTACTTCGAAAGTTTCACCTGAAAAGGAACTAATATGACAAACGAGCTAGCAATAGAATACAAATAACCATAAATATAAATAAATAGTTATAAATCATAGTTCCGTAGTGATTATTTATGACATTACTGGAGACATCAAGCAAGAGGGCAGGTGTGCGCTACGAGGCACATCACGTCTGCATGTAAATCTATTTTTAGTATTATATTACTTTATTTTGCGGTAAGAGACTTGGATATTGGAAGCTTTCACAGCTTCTGGTGCTAAATAGCTTCTCACTATATCAATGGGCTCTATATTTTACAAAAATATATTTCAAATGTACCTACTAGAATATGAATCTGATTTGTTTCTGTTCTCTTACTGTCGCTGTCCACGCACGTGAAGTGGAGATCGCGTAATAGATGGAAGAATGAGAGGAAATCGGAAAATCATTGTTTAAGTAACAAGTGGCCATCCTAAAGCAAAATTATTGTTCAAATATTTTTACACGTTCAATAGTGTTTGTTCCAGAAGTTTACGGATAGTTTGAACGGGAAGGGGGGTGGGGATGATCTTAATTGTATTAGAAAGTAAGCACGCTCCGGGCACGCGAGTCGCGAACTAACCGGCGTATATTTTCCTCCGTTTAGTTTAATTAAAGGGTCTCCGAAGTTCGCGGCAAGTAAATGCTGTTTACTGGAATTTCGGTTGTTTATTATATAATTTGTTTTATGGGTTGTTATTAGCAGTGGCGTGACTGGGATTTAGAAAAACAGTTATTGAATGAATCTCAGGTAGAGATTCACGATAAGTTCCGGAATCAATTTGTACGCTTAATCTGTATATATGCGAAAAGAGGTAGAGGGAACCTAATGTTAGAACAATGATTTAGGTTTATCTTAGCCAGAGCCCTTTGACCTGATACCGCACTTGAACTAGCGGCTTTAATATCAAAGTTTGCCCCTTTTTAATCCTATTATTTTTTAGGATTTAACCACAAATAATAATAAATATAAATGTATAATATAATGTATAGTTTTCAGAGTTTTTTCTAAATTAGTACGACCTGCCAACCTAACTGTTACCTAACTGCCACATTTCATAAGTCTAGGTTAAGGGAAAGTATCCTATTCATTTTGATTCCCTTAACCGTTTTTTGCGATTTAACCGTTTTTTACGATTTAACCATATTATTTTTAAGTAAATGTAGAAAGACATTTTATTTCAGAAAATCATGGGGTTGTAGATCTGAGTAAATGGTTCGAATTTCAACTCGATATCTCCAAGCGTTTCTGTGATTTATCTCAGGCCTTTAGGTTCTTGACAAACAGACACACGGACAACAAAGTCATATTTACTTTTCTCGTTAAAAGGTACGGAACCCTAAAAACAGATAAAACAGTAGTTTAACAAAGTTTCAACTCCAACAAAGGATTATATTGAATTATTAAGTAACAGAATGAAGATTCTCGTTTGTAAAATAAGGATATTCCTCCTTATTGATATTTTTCTTGAAGCTTCGGTTACGCACCCATTGTTTGAGTAGAAGTTAGAAAGCTTTTCTGAATTACTTCAGCAGTGTACACAACGCAAGTAGCTTCACAGTATCTCGCGCACAACAGACCATTCCTCACTTGTAAAGCTATACTCAAGTGCGATTAAATGTTTACAAACTATAAATTACACACAAAAGAATAGTTTCTGTATTTTTTTACAATTTAGCAGCAATTATATTATTACTTAATAGGAAAAACATTAAAATAAATATTTTCTTTTTCTAGGTATGAAATAACACTTTAAAAATGTTGATTAATAAATATTTTTGACATACAGGCCGCCGTTGACGGTTTCTCGGTAAATAATTTCCCTTTGACCCTAATAGTTGGACTAAATAGCTTTCCTAAAATTACATGTGCCGATGTATTAAACAAGTTTCTTTAACACTGATTACTTCGCTAAGACCCTTTCTAATGGTTTTTCAATGTTTCAAACAATTTCATTACCGACCCTGGACACGAGCTCGCCTGGAATCACCGGCAATTAGACCGGACCTTTTATAATATCCTAATTTCTACACAGTTCCAACTGCCCATCCCCGCTTTTATGAAACAACCTTGTCACATTAACCGGGAGTTTCAATTGTAACGAGTCCCGCAGCCATCAACAGGACAGTTAATAAGCTCGAGGCCTGTTTGCAGTTCGCTCATTTTTGGTGTAAACATTTGGGAGTCGGCCCGATTGTTGTTTTACGATGGGCTTTTCATAGTTCCAGTCGAATTATATCATTTGAAAGGCAAATTTTGTGTTGAATAGTTCGTAAATGTCTATTTAATACAATTTGTGTGCGAAATTTTGGTTGTTTCCGAGAACTACGCAGTGAGGATGTGACTACGTGAGGATGTAAAGGAAAATAAGGGGATAGATACTATTATAGACATTTCCATAATCACTATAGGTATTGTTCTTTTACCAACTTTGTCATGTTAAAGTGACATCTTGGGTGTTTGACTCTCGCGGCGAGTGAACCTTCGGAACATCATCACCAAATGGTAGAACATAACAGAAAATATACGAGTACACATTTAAAAAAAATACTTTTATACATCTCATCTCTCTGAATATTTATGTAAAAAGTTAAATATTCCAAAGTTTGTACGGCGCTCGAGCTAAGCCCACTTGGAAGTGGTCGTAGTAGTTTGTCGCTTGCATTCAATTGGGAGGGTTGTTACAAGTTGTGAGTACTTCGCGACACTTGCGAACTCCGCTCTGCCCCAGCTAAATATACGTTTAATTGATTGTACCCTGTAGCCCCGCGGCTTGGTTTGTTTTCAAATTACTTGACGATTTATGATGGAAACTTTAATTTTGAAGAAAGTTTTGAAAATATATTATTTAATTTATATATATTGTATTATATAATAAATACGTATAAAAATGCATCGTCGCGTACTTTGGGGGAGTGAATTATTTTTATTTCTAGCTCTAGTAGCAAAACAAAGCACTGCGATGGTTTCGCCTCATAATACACAATGCCTTGAAAATTGAGTGACTCGTGAAGAACGGAGTGTATTTATTATTTATTATATTGAAGCTAAGTATAAAATGTATAATTTAAAAATTACATTTTCGAATTAAAAAAGCGCCCTTTTAAAAATGTGACTTTTCATTCTAAAGCTTCACAAAAGTTTGTAGATAGAAATTTGTGGTATGTTATCGTTCGACGTTTAGTGTGCGCCGTGCATGCTCGTGCTCGTAGGCCGCGGAAACGCAGTTAAAAGTTGTTCGTGACATGTAAATTTTACTAGAAAATTGATGACGGAATTCAATCGTATGCAAAATTGTTTAACTGTTGAATATTATAGTGCTAGTTTATGTACCTATAGATACGCAGTCGAGGCGCAGGAGCGCTTCCTCGCTCAAGGCAGGGTGCTGCGTTGAATTACGTCACTCAACGCGAAATCCCCCCAGAATTTGAATTGAAATGAAGTGAAAAACAGAAACGTCTTTATTAGAACCGAATGCCTTAACACTACTTTCCTATGTTTTTTCGGCCTACTCTATTATCCTCGCGATACAACGTAAATTTAAAAAAACTAGTATTTTTTGTAGAAAATAAGCACTTTTTCCGTATCAATATCCATAGCAGGGTCGGCAAAGCATCAAGACACTCCTGGTTCCCCACCTGACGAGCATAATTATAATGTTCGAGACATGATTTGTGTATCGGCTGAACTTACCACTGCGTTTCGTATGGCAGAGAGGAGGGAAATAAAAATATTTTATTTCTCTCGTTAAGGATCAAACCTACCTCACTGCGTGCTTACCGCAGAGTACGCACAGCGGAACTCAACGCCGCACCTAGTATGGCTACCGGAGCGAGGACGTTACACTAGTTAGTAGTGCAGGCAGACAGTTAACCCGCAGTTGGAGACAGGACATACTACATATTATTATAATACGTTCCAACCCGAGCCACATTCGCGCTCCCCGAACCACTGAACGAGTTTAACTCCAATACATTTTTAAAGCGGGCGAAGTTTTCAACTATAAATTATTATTCAAAAGCTCTACCCGACCAAGTATTTTCCGGTTTGCACCAAGCTACCAAAGCTTCTAAATTTGTTTTAAATAAACTCGAACACCTTTCGATTTCTATTCACGGATGTACTCGTATATAGAACGTGAATTTTTCAGTCGCAGCGGGCGAGGCGTCGCGGTGGTGCCGGTGGTGCCGGTGGTGCCGGTGGTGCGACTACATGTATGTTCGCTATATTCGGTGTGAGATTTTTCCGAACTTATGGACGTACAAGATTGGTTTGGTTTTTTGATATTCACACTTGTACTTGTTTTTATTTTGTCGAAGATCTTGTACCATGTTAGTTAGGCAGAGAAAATAAACACTTAAAATTCAGAAATGACTTCTCGACCTTTCGTTTCATTAGTACGATCACACTGTACCTCACATAAAACAAGAAGGACAAAGTAATTCACTCTCCCAAGAGAAAATCGAGTCCACTACTGTCACGTTCACAGTCAAATTCAAATTCAATTGAATTTTTTCATTTTTCCTTCACTGGAAGAAATGAAATGTATATTTAAGTTTATATTCCATTTCTTCGCTCGGCGTTGAGTTCCAGCACTCAACAATTTCGAATTAAAGAGTTTCCCTCTGCCAATTCTGCTGTGTGCAGGATACAGCGTGATATAAGTGAATAGTATTCTCTGGCGTAGGCAGAATTGATGAACCTATTTAGTATTAATACAATCCGTTCGTCAGTTCCCCCTCATGTCTTGATGTAGTCAGCTTAAGGAGTGTTAAGCTTTTTTTGTCAAAGGTGACTGAAGGTAGGAAGTATAAATATGAAAATAAAGAAATCCATCAGTGGAGAGTAGAGAATTATACTGTTATATCTATACAATGTACAATTATAGTTTTGATACAATTTTTCTCCAATTTCTACGAAAACCGAGAAGTTTCAACAGTTGGAAGGAAAATGTTGAAATTTTAAACGAATTGCAACGAACGCTCTGACGTTAGGAACGAGAAGTAACTGCAGCTGACACTTAGACAACTAATGTCGCCCATTGTACTACACCTTGCTGGCTGCAGCCTGCAGTCCTCTGTCACCTCTGTCACCTCTGTGTTACTTGTATTGCTGCTGCAATTGTGTCAATTCAGTGCAACACGAGAATTGAGGATTTTGCTTTTGTTATTTCAAAATGTTATGTTAGAATAATTGTTTTATTAGTACTCTTTTAGAAGACGTAAAAAGAAAAACAACTCGCACAGAGATGCAGAGATCTTCAAGGGTGGAGATCGTCTAAAAAAGTACTTTTCGTTCCCTAAGTGTTACTTAAAAAAATCTATTTTAAAATTTTTCGGTCTACATTTCTTGGTTTACTAGTAAAATAATTTAGGACGTCGAGTTTTGGTGTTCTATTTAATGAAAAGACAGAATTACACTAATAATAATAATAACCTCTTTATTCAGACATAACAATCATGCTACAGTGTTAAAACATTTATATATAAATACAAAAAAAAAGAAACAAATTTTGCGGCGGTAATTAAGAAAAAAAAATGTACACTTCTAACATTATTTTACGTACGTATGGCTATTGGCAATGTCCCCCCCCCCATTCCCCATTCCCCGGAATTACACTATCATATGAAAATATGAAAGATACAAGATAGAATATAATATGTCTTAACAAAATGCCATGTTGAGTGCTGCCGCTGAACTCACAATGTCTCTTAACACAACATTACACCTGCCCATCGTGTGTAGGGGGGAGGGGGGGATGCATGAAAATTAAAAACTAATTTTCATATTATAGCTTTCTCTGTACATATAATACAAAAACAACACGTTATATCTCGCTTCGCTTCACTGTTTAAAGACATAATTATGTCTCTATTCTTAATATTCCACTAAAACATAAATAACATTGACATAGTAAAATATTTCTATATCATTCTTTGTCTTATTACATTACTAGCGACCCTCTTGCGGCTTCGCCCGCTTTTACTACTGGATTATTCATATAATGTATGTTTGCAAAGCACTTAAGATAATGTGAAAATTAATTAAAC
>JAKRZM010000983.1:448295-479196 GCA_036379175.1 Heliconius cydno galanthus
ATTTATCGTATTTATGTTAATTTACATAAGAATGTACAAATAATAAACTATATATAAACCTTCTACGAAAAATACTCGACCTAATGGTGAAAACCGCATCAAAATCCGTTGGGTGGTTTAGAAGAAGAAGAGTTAGAAACAACAGACAGATACGAAAAGCGACTTTGTTTTATAAGATATAGGATAGGATAGGATAGGATATAGGATATAGGATGACGGCTTAAATAAAAATATTTTCCTGAAAGGTTCTTCAATTATTTGAAGAGAAATCTAAAAATAACATTATCTGCCCTCACAATGGGCCTCATGGGACGCGCTTTGAACTGGATCCAAGTCGTTATTTACATTTTTGAAATTAATTAAGCTAATTAATAATTTGTTTATATTATTATGAAAGCTATAATTAAGGTAATACACATTTTAACCTCTGTATATAATTATATACTACTTCTATTATTATGTGTTTCTTTTCCCCCTTTAAAGCAAGTGACAGAACGCAGTTACGTGTCAGTCAGTAAATAAATTATGTTTATGTCTTCTAAGTGTCAGAACTTCTCGTCGGCGAGGCAAGGCGGCCTCGCTGCCAGTACGAACAAATAAAAATGATTCATTTTCTCGAATAGGAATGGAACTCATATCTGTCGCGTTTACATTTGCTTCTTTTTTCAGATGGATCTCTATTATACACATTTAAATCCAATACAAAGCTTTCTTAAAACATAAATCAAAATACGCTTCAAACAAAATTCAAATTCGCCTCCAAAACTAGGAAAACTATAGCGGGGTAAATGTCCAAACTGAACATAAATTTCATCATGTATGGGAGCAATTATTTAGCGCATTTTTGAATTTGCATAAAGTTGTTACCATTTTGTGCACTTTGCGAGCTCTCTGTCATTGTGATCTGATAAACCTATCTGGTGGTGGAAATGCAGCATTTTATAATGCTATTAACCCTAGATAGCCAACCTCCGTCGGGCACTGTAACTAAACTAAAAGGTAAGTATTTTAGTTTTTGAGATATTTGACCTTTGCCCCTCGTTTCGACGGGTGTTTAGCTTTTCGTTAGTATTTTAATTAAAATGTGTTTATTTTTAATGACATTTTTTAATTCTAGATTTACATAATATATTCTTTAAAAGAAGATGAAATAATAAATTTAGTATAACTTTAACTAAATAGCTAGTTCTGCCAGTGAAACTGAAGATGTCATAGTGGAAGATGGTGAACCAAAAGATGAAATTTAGGTACCATCAGCGCCACCAGACTTATATCGTGGCTTTCTTGAACTTGAACCGCGAATATCATACACCGCTCCTTCATATATAACGCATTACACATCGTATGGGATAAATAAGAATGCCACAAGCAATAACTGGTTCACAATGTTTCCTTATCCGTAGTTCAAGCGAATATAAGAGATATTCCAGAGGACCTGCAAATCAGCAAGACGAGGCCGACGCGCACTTCAATATTTTGTTACGACTGCCCACTCACAATGTTTTCCTTCAAGCCAAACACATCGAAGGTCATTTATTTGTCATCGTCCTGTGATGAAGATGAGATCATCAAAACGAACTCTTAAAAACTCACATAATTGAGTTTTATAACTCAAACAGTGATGTTGATAGTTTCAATCAGATGAGTTCTTATATGTCAAGTAGCTGTAACACTAGTCGATACATAAAGTTGATTTTTGTGTCATTTGCGCTAAACAAAAGTAATTTATTTATGTATTTATTCTTTACTATGTTTCTACGTACCATGAGTAGCCGAAAACTAATTGTTTTATTCTAATTTATTGTTGATTTGGCATGCCAAAGAGACTATAAGAAAAAGTCCCTATTTAATTTGCGGTTATGAAAAGTTATTATTTTCAATATGCAAATGATTTGTTTTTATTTACAACCATATAAATGAACGAAATTTAAAAAAAGAAGTTATTTTTTTTACTACTTCATACAAAAAAATTAAATTGATAATACCCGTCGTTTCGTCGGATGGTTAACTTAAACAAAGTACACTAGATAGCTATCTAGGATTATAAGCAATAACTGCTGAACACCAATCGCGAACCTCGGATCGGGAGGAAAAAGGATTTTACATTTCATAGTCGACGTAAATGAATGTACTACTACTTATTCTATTATACCAAAAGTTGTCTCAAAATAATTTGATAACAATTATATAATAACCTTTCATTCCTTTTTTTCTATTTCGGCTGAGGTGAATTAATGCTAAAATGGAGTATCTTCCCTTTTCGGTTTTCGTTCGAAATTGAGATTGAGATTGTGTTCCAGAGCAGGTGAATTTCAATAATTTTAAATATTATCGGTTTTCTGAGCCAGAGCCGGATGCGGACCCACTGCGTCACGACGGCCTCTATATTTAAGGCAAATGAAGTTGCCACCATTGACACCATCACGCCACTTCCATCACGCCATTGTTGGCGGCTCTTAAGCTTAAAACCTCTAGACAAATTAACATTTTTTACTTTTAAAAGAACCCTTTTGAGACTTTTAAAAGCTTCACTACTTAAATATCGTTGCTGAGAATATTTAACGAGAGTGGATGCTTATCACGTTTTAATCTGTATAAAATGTTATTTTTATACAGAAAATGTATAGACGAGGGCGTCTTGGCGCAGTGGCGTAGCATCTCATTGAAAATAATCCCACGATATTAGATTTGATTTTTACTCGAGGAAATGAATAAATGTTGAAAATTGTGGTAATTATTACCAAAATTAAAGCGAAAGACAGAGCGGCATTATGTTTCAACACAACGTCACGTCACAATGTCTGACATTAGAAGTAAAAAGGAGTATGTTAGCACTACTTCTTCTGTCTATACAATCATGGTCTATGTAGAAAAATGCGTAGCAAAAACGATGACGACTCCGACTTAACGGCTGGCTCAGGACCTATAAGGATGGTGCTCGAGTCCCGGCTCCCGCAGGCCATGTACTCTGTCTTCGACACATTTAGTTTAAGACCGCCGTTCTCAAGCGTACCCTTCCAGAGGTTCACTTTACGCTCCAGCGTCAGTCAGTTCTCGGCAATGAGTGCTATGTCGTCGGCATACATCATCAGCCATGGAGGCTGGTCCTGGATGTGAGCCGAGACAGTATCGAGCACTACATTGAATAAGAACGGACTAAGAGCCGAGCCCTGGTGAACCCCCACTGTAATCGGGAAGGGTCTAGTGTCGCCAACAGCAGTCCTAACCATAGAAGCGGAATCGTGGTACATGCCCCTGATAATCTCAATATAGGCCTCAGGGATCCCTTTGGATCGCAATGCCCACCAGATACACTGACGAGGCACACAGTCAAAGGCCTTCTGCAGATCTAAAAAGGCCACATGCAGAGCTCTCCTTTTTTCCCTATATGCCTCCATCAAAGTTCTGAGGGCGAAAATGGCGTCCATGGTGCCCGATCCTGGCTGAAATCCATATTGAGACTCAGAGACAGTACACTCTCGGCGGAGCCTGAGGTCGATCATGCGCTCGAAGAGCTTCATGGTATGACTCATAAGCTTAATGCCCCTATAACTACCACAATCTTGAACACTGCCCCTTCCCTTGTAAATAGGGGTAATAAAGCTAAGCCGCCACTGATGCGGCATCTTACCAGTGTTCAAGATATGGTTAAAAAGGTCAGTAAGCATGAGCACACCAAGAGAGCCCAACGATTTCCACGCTTCGATCGGAATGTCGTCAGGTGACACCGCTTTTCCGTTCTTCATGCGTCGAAGGCAATTACGTGTTTCGTCAAGGGTTATCGGGGCAATAAGTCCGAGTAAAAATTATCGTAACTTTGACTATAAAGTTATAATATTTTTATTTACAATTTTATTTTACACCATTGAACCGTCAGTTCTTGGATGGTTTCTAAATAGACCCGATTCAAATAAAGTAATAACCAGATTTTTAAACAGTAATTATCCTGCATTATCGACACCGCATTGGACATTAACCAACATTTTCCTAAACTAACAGCAGTTATTCCACATCAGTTATGAGCATTTTGCATAATTCACACATTACACTCAAATTTGGTCCAAATTCAGCCAACATGCTTTATAAAGCAGATCATAACTCATTCGATATATGGGGTCAGCGCAATCGGTGGCAATGACTAAAAGTAGTTGACTTATTTATGTTGTATATTGAGGGTACACCCATAACGAAGCCGTGAGTAACTCAGCGCATATCGAGGTACACGGTCGCTTAACTTGTCGCTATCTTTACATTAAACAATATATATTCGGGGGATGGTTATATTTCGTCAGTAAACCCGCTACGACCACGCGGTAGGTGTACTCGTATCTACAAAAACTACATCGGTTTTATTTTTCCATTTCCCAGCACTAATCTGTTAAGACCAATAGCGGCGCAGTGTTCTACCATCGAGCAAAGTAAAAAATGAAGTGCCTAGACTCGTAGAGTTACCCTGCTATGTGAACTAGAAAAAATCTTGTTATTATCTTTTTAAAATTAAATTTAACGGGACTCGAACCTGCGCCCCGTGTCGGTTATTTCTTTAATACATTCATTAATGCTGCCTTTCAATTTCATAAGTAGAATTTGGAGCAATACTTCTATTCACATATACCTATATACAACTTAATTACATCTCAACACTATTGTCTCTGGCTCATCACGATATTCGATATTCATTATATTATTGAAACCGTTGCGGCCCAACGGGACAGAACCTGGCTGTAAACGTAAATGTTTGGTTCGATCCCCCCTTGGAAGAATGATTACTTTTTCAGTTGCACGCTGTACACAGCAGGGTAAGCGGAGCAAACGTGAAAATCTAGTGCTAAGACACTATGTCTCATTTAAACTAACTCTATTTTCCATGAACACCATTACCTAATTTCTCCAAAATCTTGAAGCATTGCGTGTTGAGTGCGCTTTACCTCGCTACCAGAGCGAGGAAAATGATAATATTAAATATTTCATTCCTCCAAGTGGAAATCGAACCCACTACTTGTGAAAAACGGAGTCTCTTAACAATAAGTTCTTTGTGAGTACACTGAACAAGCTGAAATGAAATAAATTAACTTTTTTTAACTGAAGGTTTGATCTACGCGCTCTCACCTGCATCACACGTCCCGACAGAACTTAAACTTGTAAGCTATAATTTCAACGGCAGTAAAGTTTAAGTTGCAAAGTTTAGCAATAAAAGTTCATCGTATATATATTAGGCATTGTTACGTGAAGGCACGCGGCGACGTAATGCACGAACGTAAGAGGAGTCTCTACGCGATTGATTTAAGATGGCTCTGTGTTATTTTATGTAAAAGATAACTGATACCTACTATTATTATATTTAGCTTCACGCTGTATCCCGCATGTAAAGCGAGTCGGCGCGGTAACTTAGTGTTATAAACTCCATTCTCTACTTTCTGTTCAAGTTGTCTACTTTAGAGGATGTGGGGATCGAACTAAACCAGTACTAGACTCCGTCTGCCACTCTGCTTTGTGGATGCGGGTTGTTTTTCTATTCCCAAGTAAAAGGTTTAAACTGCGACTTTCAAAGCATTTAGCCTTTAGTATTTTTAGTCACGTTTCTCAACAATTAATTTCAATTTTAGTTATATAATCAGCTTCACGCTGTATCCCGCACACAGCGGGGTAGGCAGAGGGAACCTAGTGTTAAGACACTCCGTTCCCTACTTTATGCCGAATTCTGGAGACATTGCGTGTTGAGTGGCAGAACTTAACGCCGCGCTTTGCTTCTCACCAGAGAGAAGAAATGGAAATATAAACTTAAATAAATATTTCACTTCCTCGAGTGGGGATCGAACCCATAACCATCGCGTTACAGTCACACCCTTATACCGCTGCGCCAAGGGTGTCTTTTTAGTTATATAAGTGCAGTTGCTATAACGTTTTGAATTTTTAATAGCGGTTAGTCCGTTAGTCAAGATGAAAAATATATGAGATAAAGTTTCAACTAACGCTTAATTTCAAGCTCTTTCAACATTTTGTGTCGCAATACAACACATAAACAACAACATCTAATACACTACTGGGCCTGTTTATCTTCTTTTTAGATATATGCAGTCGGGGTTTTTGTTTTTCTAAATATTCTTTTATTTTTAACTTTTTTGATAAAACTCATTATGGTAATGATAATCATGATATACCTTTTTGAAATCCTCGAGGTGAGCTCTTGAATTTGATACCCATAGTGTGGTATTCGAAACCAAAAAGTCCAATGGCGTCCCACAGCCGCCATGATTATTACTTTTTAACGTCATCTATCTAAGAACACTTGCGCTGCTCAAACGAATCTAACGATACCTCAATTATGTAAATCCGTTCAGCTGTTCTGGAGATATGAGGTAATAAGGAATATTACATACGTACGCGCGTATCTTGTATTACATACGTCGTATGTATACAAGATACGCGCGAAAAACATAGCCCTTCCTTAGCAATCGGGAAAAATTAAATACGGAGACCATACTTCACAAAAAATATGTTTTGGCAGGCGTTAAATGGAAAACCGAGTGTCTTGACACTAAGTTCTCTCTGCCTACCTTGTTACGTAATAAAGAGTAAAACTGAAGCTACAAACATTTTAAAATATTCCATTAAAGTAAACCATCTAAAATGCAAGCCGAAAGCCGAGCTCAAAATTTGTAAACAATGCAACGCCTTAAATGAAACCATTTCTGTTATAACGTACATACACACATATATCACAACGACAATTCTCTATAACGACCTCAACAAGTCACCTCGAATGGTCGGCCCTCGCGCCTTGCACACGCACCCGCCCGCCTGCACGTGCCCGGGCTATCCGGGCTGTGCGGTTGTAGACGTTCAACACAGGGTTATTGGGTTCAAATTCGCGCAAATATCGAAAGCATTCCGGAGGCAATTTGGCAAACAGCATTGACATGAAGTTACAAAGAGGTGCCCGCGCGGTTTAATTTATCGTGTAGTGTGTCTTATTCTGTGTTTGAACGTTTCTGGCGTAATGTTGCTAATTCGTTAGGTGCAGTGTGCGTGCGTGGTGGTTCTGTTTTGTAATACACTAATTATTTCACATTTGATTACACTCTTTTTTGGTTATCTTGTAGGAATTCAGGATGTGTGGTCGAGTCCTCGCTCTGGTAAAAAGACAAGGCGCGGTGTTCAGTCAACACGTTGAGTGTTGTGTGAACGTGCTCGGGGAACGGAGTTTCTTTACCCTACGTTCCTTGTGCCAATCCAGCTATGAGGAAAAAAACGTGAATTTGTTTTTTTAGAATGAGTGTATTGATTAGTGATTTAGTACTCAAGTCTACATATTAAGATAATTAAATATTATGGACATTGTGATGGACATATAAGACCATGTGCCTCCTGCCAGAAATTATGAACATACATTTTTTTATTTTTTTTATTTTGGGGAAGGCCAACAGTGGACAAAAGATGGCTGTTGATGATGATGATGATGATATTTTTTTCTCAATATGATCTTCGTCAAACCCTTGCTTTGTCAAACTCATTGCACTAATAACAATAAAATAACAGAAAAAAGAAATTCCTCTATATGGCTATTTTATTATTATTGTAAAAAAAAATCTTTTAAATACGGAAGTAAAATATAAAGAAAAAGAATAATCCGTAGGACATAGAAACAAAATGCACCACATTCACGGTGTTCAGTAGTTTTAAAAGATTTACAGAACTAAGTTGTCCAGGTCTTTAGTTAAAGCCTTTGCGAGTTTCAGACAGGTCATTTCCTAACTAATCTCTAAGTTTTTATAAAACTTAACTGCTTTCGTAATTTATCACTTCAGAAAAAGAAAGAACTAACTCGAGGTTAGGAATAAATATGTACTTTACCATTGAGAGAAAAGATAAAAATACATTAAAACACTTCTACTTCTTAAACAAGTGAAGATTTGTGAAGTGTTTTTAATACTTCTACTAAAAATTATAATAAAACCAATTATTATAAAAAAAATAATAATTAAGGATTGCACGTAGCACAATGCGCAGTATCAATACAGATTGTCCAAATTACAACACTAACGACTTATAATATTAGAGACTGATAGTAAAAATGTAACAGTAAAAATAGATAACAAGAAGAAAGCTGAACGCCTGTGTAACAAGGAGTTGGAGGCGCGAAGAGATCCGCACCTGTTAATGTGTGCCTAAGCTTTCTGTCTGTCTAAGCCATCAGTTCTATACGAGTAGGTGTTTATGAGAAATTCCTGGTCATCCCTAACGGAGCAGTCACAGAGAAGATAAAATATTATTCGACTTCATAAGGTATAATGTGGTGGAATATTAGATTTCTCTCTGACGGAATATTATGTGTCAGTTTGCACTGAACAGAAAGATTTTTTTAAGAGTAACGTAGTGTAATTTAATTTCTTATAAAGAAGATAAATTTAAAAAATGTAATCTTCTACATTTTTATATGAAAAATGTCACAAAAATGTACAGAGCATATGTCGTGTAAAGTAAACACAAACGATCCCAAAATAATAAAGACACGACAGATTCTAATATAATTTATCAGATTTTGCGGGAAAATACATTTGGTGTCAGAAATAGTTTCAATGGACCTTTTGTTGGTGGCGTCCTGGCGGGCCGGCCGGCTGGGCCATTTCAGACGATGAAGCGGCTTTCCTGTAAATTTTCTTTAAAATGAATAGATCGTAAAATTGTAAATAGTTTCTGTTCTGGGGCAGCGTTGAGGCGTTCTGAACGTGCAAGCTGAGCACTAATCACTTCGCCGCCGTCACGTTGTATGGGGTCCACGAAGAAGATTTTACGTTGAAAAATTATATCAAAATGTTAATATTTTCTAAAATGTCACTTATTTTTTAAATTTTCAACATGGTGAGATAAAAGACAATCCAGCCTTAACTTATGACTTAGTTCTTATTTAGTTGTTGAACGTATGTTTGTCTATGGGGCAATGTTTGATTACTTCTCTTTTAGCGTCACGCTGCATCCCGTACATGGCAGGATATGCAGAGGAAATTTGAGAAATTTGTTTTAAGACACTCCGTTCCCATTAATTCATCCAATCATTCTTTTCCCCACTTTCGATGAACTCTGGAGACGTTGCTTGACTGGCGATAATCAACGTCGCGCCTCAGTTCGACAGAGCGTGAACATGAAAATATTAAATATTCGTCCCCAGAATGTGAATCGAATCCACAACCTTTCACCTGTACCATCGCACGCTCGTGCCCCTGCGCCACGACAGACCTCGAAACTTTTTTTTATATATTTATTTATAGTTTCATAGAATTTTTTATTTTTTTTCTTTTTCATTTCTAAACACATAATGTACCTATGTTCTATTCTTTCGTAAGGTACATATTTATTTTCTATTAGAATGTTAAATTAAGTCTATAGAAATACCAAGAATGTCACGTGTATAGTTATAGTTATTTTAAAAAAACCATTACTTTAAGATATGCCAGAGCAATTAAGAATAACAAAGAAAGTAAAGACAAAATAATTTATTAAAATACAACAACTGGCTACTATAAACAACTCGCTCCCACTTTTCTCTTTAGACAGATTCCACATTTTTCCCCCAAAGTTCTCCACTTATTCATTACAACCAAGCGAGCCTTCCAATTATCTCAGTCCGTTGGTTTGAGTCTATCATTTAGTCCACACGGTTCTTCGCAAAGTAATTTGTTTCAATAGTAGCTACGAGTGTCTGATTGCTTCGCCGTCAGCCACAGACGCGCGCGGGCGGAGGCGGGCGGAGGGCGCTTCCGGCTGTCTTCATCTGGTGTTTTCACTTCC
This sequence comes from Heliconius cydno galanthus, assembly GCA_036379175.1. Taxonomy (NCBI): domain Eukaryota; kingdom Metazoa; phylum Arthropoda; class Insecta; order Lepidoptera; family Nymphalidae; genus Heliconius; species Heliconius cydno. The sequence continues at coordinate 458,085 of JAKRZM010000983.1, forward strand.
ACTACACCGTTTCATGATAGTGGTTGAACATTTATTCAATTTTAGTCCAATCAGTGTAGATTGCAGTGACTCGTCAGAATTAACGCGAACTTTTGGATTTGAAATCATTGATTTTGAAAAATATAATATGATTATATCTACATACATATATCTACATATATATATCTACATATATATATCTACATATATATATCTACATATATATATCTACATATATATATCTACATATATGAGGCAAATCGCCAAATTGAGTTCCGCCACACAATAATATAATAATGCTCCTAGAATTTGGCGGAAAGTGGAGAACAGAAGTATCTTAATACTGTGTGGTTGCCGGATTCCCTCTGTCTCTGTCTAGGACAGGCCGTGTGCGGGATACTGCGTGAATTTACAAATAAATACAATACAATATATTTTATTGCACAAAAACAACAACATTTTACACAATTTATATACAAAATTAACAAAAACACGTGCAATAAGGCGGCCTTATCGCTTGAAGCGATCTCTTCCAGGCAACCTTTGGTTGTTGAAATTGTATAAAAAAAGAAGGTGGTGCATTAAATTATAATATAAGGAATTTAATAACAATAATAATATAAATAAAGAGACCTGACCTGATATATATAGATAAAACAAACAACCATACTTACCTTATTGACATCTTAGAACCGTCTGACTATAATATTGGAGCTAAGGAACTAGAAAAAATTAGCAAATATTATCCGCTTAAAGTTGAATTCTCCAGATTATGGAACACCACAGTCACAACTATTCCGATAATTGTAGGAGCCACGGGAGTGGTATCAAAAAGCCTTCAGCGATACTGCGATATATTAGATACATACATAAATATTGACATCCTTCAGAAACAGGCAGCATTACACTCCTCCACCATAATTAATAAAGTTCTTGGAGATACCGTTTTCGTAACGCAACCACAGCGATCATCAATAGCGGACACGTAATCATTATCCATTCACACACATATTCCCATACTTCTGAAATTAAACCCACAACCGACACTAATTTAACAGTATTTTATTTAAACATATGTATTAATTTGATTTATTTATTTACTAACTTAACAAGGGGAAGAGGGGGGGGGGTGTTTATATTAACAAGAATATAGTGAATGTCTTTTTTCCTGAGAGTCTCGGGACGGGGCATTTATTAAAACCGACTGAATCGTGAAAAAGTTGAGAAACCATATATAAATAAATATATATAGATAATTAATATTTATATATATATACACTAAATAAATAACACATACACATACGTACATAAATATACATTACTATACAGTAAAATAAACATAATAAATAAATAATACATATAGTACATATAGTATTTAAAGATAGTTGCTTTCATAATGTGGTTAACACCAAGAACTGAGTTCCATGGTGAATATAAGTATATACGTATACTTAGCCTGTCCGTCTTGCTATGATTTGCAAAGAACACGAGCGGTTTCTTTTCAGCCTTCTTTCAGAAGAAGGGCCGAGTAAGGTAAGTAAACAATCATTCCATACTTCCTAACCAATGTTAAAAGCTTGTAAATTACTTTTCAATTTTGTTTTCGTATACATCCACTGACGTCTCACTTGTGTGTGATTCATATTCATATGATATATGGTTTTCTCTCGGGAACTATCGATCGGAATATTTAATGAGGTTTCTATGTTTTTTTATCTCGTTCCGCGCCAAATTTGATGATCGCAGCCATGGCACATCAGGGTAAATAAAATTATTGTACATTTGAATAAATATTGGGATATTTTATGTTTATTTACGTTTACGACTTTGCGGGTTACAGTTACATTTATTTAACATTTTTGATATATATTTTAGAAAATACATAAAAATATTAGCGTCGAAGAACGACGGTTAAAATTTTTATACATTTCAAATAAGTTGCATATGTTTTTTTTTGTTTTTAGCTTCACGCTGTATGCCTGGTAACCTGGTGCTATTACACTCCATTCTCCATTAAGAAACTTCCGTTCCTCACGGCATCACATGTTGAGTGGCGGATCTCACCCATAAAAATATAAACAAAATAACATTAAAATGAAATGAAAGATATTGAATCGAAACAAAACTAATTGATTTAAATACAAAAAATCCAATCACAAAGGTGAGACAGTCTGTTGTCAGAGCACTCGTGAGATTTTTTTAAAAGAATGATAAAGAGTGTAAGAATTAAAATCTGATAAAAAACAAATCATTTGAAATAAAATTTTATAGTTTTTGTTTATTTCTTACTTTTTGTAAATAAATATTTTATATGAACTATTTTTCAGTTTTTAATGTAAAAGAAACACTTTCCTATGCTTAAAGGTCCTAATACTGTTAATTAAACATTCAAGTTAAAATATAATACTTTCTGGCAACGAATTATAAATTCCTATTTTCTGACTCAATTTGCATTGTTTACAAATTTTGACAATTAAATTTACTTTACTAAATATGTCATGAAATTAAGTTGACTTCAGATGGCTCAGAAGACGAGTAAACACATGTAAAGGACCACTATCTTCCACTAATCGTCTTATAAATGTTAAACTTAAACATTTACATTTATTTGAAAATTCTAATTAACATTTTGATTTAATGGAAAAGTTTCAGAAATATCTTATTGCGGTGTTGCGTGGCGCGAGGGGAGCGGGGGGACGAGGGAAATGTTAGCGTTTCCTCAATCAAGTCAGCTTTTAATTAATTTGTAAAGTTTTCAACTCGCAGTATACGAGTATACGAGTATTGTTTCTAAACATACGAGTGTAGACCTGTTCGTTGGTTTCATCGAAATATATCAGTAATCCACAATATTGTGTATTTATATTTATTATACTGTAGGAATTTATGAGGAGTGGACGCTTTCACGACTCTACCTCTCTCCAAGAGAGTGAGGGTTAAAATATACGATGTTTTTCAGCTTTCCACTTTCCATCAGGCCGAAAGAACTTTGGGTTAATACGCTCCATTCTACACTTTGCAGCTAATTATGAGACATTGCGAGTTGTGTCGAAGTGAAGATGTGTGTTGCCCCAAGTGGAAATCAAACCTAAGTCCATCGCGTTAAAAATTTAAGACGGAAGACCTTCTCTTTTTATTATAATAAATTTAGTACCCAAATATGGTATGAAGGTGATTTAAAAGAGAAACATCTAACATCATATCAGATGCAGAAAACATGAACAAACAGCCGACAACAAAAATGAATTTGAACTCGTCGCAAGGTTTAATTCAACGCCGACGATAACCGCTTGACTGACTGACTCGCGGTACGTGGTAGCGTGGTAGCGTGGTAGCGTGGTAGCGTGGTGGCGTGGTAGCGTGGTAGCGTGGTAGGTAACTACAAGTAGCGTCCAACTAAACTAACATATTTATCTCGGAGCCCAACTTTAGCGCAATTACGAGAACATAAATCGCGATTAGCTCCCGTCACATTGCTCACTATTACGTGACTGAGATTCATCGGGATTATACTACTTAACTTTACTTAACGTCTCTTTAAAACCTTCTGTAAAAACTAACCGGGATTAACTTTAAGGTACCTTTCTAGTAATGAAAGGTAAAGTAGGTTTAATGTTAATTACACACTATGCGTGCAGATAGATCTATACTTACAACAACAGCGTAACGGACCGGTGTCGGTAATGGAACATGTTAGTGGCATTTAATAAAGTAATAGAATCAAAAAGTTTTTTTTTAATTTTGTTTGTTTTTCTGTGCCTTTGTTCGCGCCAATCTCAGTAATAGTTTTACCGATTTCATTGCAGTACTTCGGGAAGCGTCACTTAACACGTACAGTTTGTTTAATATCTATTGGATTATAAACAAAAAAAATATACCACTTTATGTAATACGTTGTTTGATGAAATTGCTTAAAATATGTTTTATTGAAAAAAAGATTTTACTTTTCACTATAGGTAGAGCTATTGTTGTCAAAATGATATTATCTATTGTTAGATAACATGTCACGTACGAGTATGTGTTATGGTACTCCGGTGAAATCTGAAAACCAACAAACAGTTAAAAGATATCAGCTTACAGTACATACATACTTGTCGTATCACCATTTGACGTACATAAGGTGCTCTATTCTCATCGTACAAATCAATATTTATTTATGTTCACATATCTCAGAAATGTTTCAGGTCGAGCCACATTTTAATTATAACACTAAAAGATGACATCTCTTCTTTCGTGATTCTCATGATGTCTCTGTGTCTACTGTTGCTTGTTGTATCACCCATTTCAAAGTTATAATATAATTAAAAAAGTTAACTTCAACTGCCTCAAACTGATTTTAACCAAAAATGTAGCCTCCTGATTGAATTTCGATTAAAACGCCCGTCTAATTGGACATGACCAAGCTGATGGAAATGCCCTATAGGATTACTGCGAATACGTTTCAGGAAGGTTCATTATTTTAAGTAGAAGCATTCCACATATGTATACAAGATGTAAATATAAAGCACATTCTACCTAGATATATTATATAGATAGCTTTACACTGCGACAGTTACGCAGAGAGAACCTGGGAAGGTAATGGTAAGGCACTCGGTTCTCCATTGAAGAAAGAAAGATTTTTATTTAGAAATAGAAATAGCATCAGATATAAAATAAATACAATTATGCTAACATTATTGTTGGTACTGACATAACAGGGTAAATCAGGTTCCGGACATTTCATTATTAACAGATTCTAAAAATGAAAAAAATAATCAAAATCAATATATCCAATCTATAAGTTAATATTAAAAGAGCCCCCGTCGCCGTAATCCCATAATTGCGTCTGGCACAAATCCGAGCAAACACAGCATTAAGCAAAAAGGTTCCTCATTTCGGACTAAAACCCTTTTCGTACACAATTTTCATTATTTATTATTCATATGAAGCTTCTGAACTTTTCCAATGGACTTTTAATTTCGATTCAGTTTTCCACAGCGCATTCATCATTTCTTATGATCATTAATATGGGACAGGTTGATTTATTGCCTTTCATTAATGATTTCGATAGTTTGCTTTCAATTCATCTTTGGTTGTTTCATTTTGTAATGGGCAATGTTTTTAGCGAGGTTTCCCATTAATATTTATTTTTACGTTTTGATTTTTTTACGTTATTATGTTCATGACTTAAAATAATGAAACATAATATAAATAAAACTTAAACAATTCAAACATTTTACCACCTGTTCCAGTATAGTAATTATTTTTTTAAGATTACAATTAACACAAATACGAGGCTATTAAATATTATTGCTATATCAAAAGAAAATTAAGAAACCCAAACGTTCATTTGTTGGGCTCCCTTACTTATGACGCAATGTATTTGATTCGGAAAACGAAAAAAAACGTGTTTTGCCACCGACTCTATAATTAGCCTGCTATACGAGATATAGGATGGAGCTTAATATAATAATAGCTGTTCCCTCATTTTTTCCTTATTTACCACTAGTCGTCGCCGGAAACTTTGTCTGCTTCCAGATGTAAAATGGAAAGTCTCATTCTTCAGTTACCGTAGGAATTTCAGTCCTTTCTTAGTGTTCTCTAACACTCTCTAAGTAAGGACATGCCAAATATCAAGTTAATAGTTCCTATAGCTTTACCTGTGACTACTCGCGCTACTCTCGCCGCGCGGCTTGACATTGTAACAAATCAATGTTGATGTTACTACTACTATTCTATATAGACCTGTTCAGTTGAGGCGGACTACGAGCATGGAGGACGAGGCATCTATTCATTTACTAATTGACCAAATTGTACCTTAATGTTGCTATCAATTTTTCTTTTAGTAAAATGCAATGTTTTACAGCACTTTTCGACGCAAGCATAAAAAAGTCTAAACATGCAATCGACATCCTAAAGTACTTGAAAAACCGACCTTCGTGTAGTCTTTGTATAGAATATAATGTCACAAGCAGGCTTAAGAAAGTCTTTGACTCAAATTAGTGTGAACCTAGTATCGTCTTTGCTTTCGATAACGACGTCCTTGTTTGCGGTATAAAACTCACAAGCAAGTAGCCTCCTCCATGTTCATTCTCGATGAATGTAACACTAGAATGCCGCGCGCAAGCCGCCGTCATGTGAACAGGTGACCCGCGCCGCCTAAACATAATGACTAAACTACTACTATACTCACAAATACCATTGAACTAAATTACCAAATATAAGAACAATAAACTAATAGCTCATAGACCAAGAAAGATAAAATTGTACATAAATCAAGTGTTTCCGACAATTCAGCAATAACCGTTCGATCGGCACATCCACCACGGTGGTCGCACCTCATACCTAGTCCGAATGCCTCGTTAGGAGGGCAAAACAATGAAAATATGAAATAATTCATTTCCTCGAGTGGGTATCAAATCCACAACCTGACGCGTTTACAGTCAGAAGCTATGCCGATGAAATTGAAGTATTGCTTAAGCAAATTAAACCAGAACGTATATTTTATGGTACGTACGACAATCATTCATTTGTCCATACAAGTATTATGTACTCGCGTGTTATATCGGTAAGACGGAAACCGGACACTCCGGACAGCGATAACAGTTTCATGTTAGGTTATAAGTAATGAGATGGAGTTTCGATCTTTGTACTACGGTATGTTTTATTTCTTTCTATTTCCACTCGAGAAAATGAAATATTTCATGTTTTGTTTTCCTTGCCCTAACCAGGCAAAGCGCAGCGTTGAGGTCCGCCACTCGATGGGCAATGCGCGGTGAATAGAGCTGATAACAAGTGTCATAATGGAAAGGGAGTATCTTAACAGTGTGTTCTTAAATACCTTTGCCTAATATTATGTGCGCATTACAGCCTGAAATAAAAAAAAAACTTTCTCCTTTCACGTGTTGAACAAAGTAGAGTTACAAATAATATCTTTGAAAATGATGAAACCTAGTAAATAGAGGAATCTCATACGAAGTGTTTTTTGAATGCAAACGTTAAGTGTAGGTACCTGATGACGCAAACTATGTCAGGTAAGTATACGAGTATATTGTATTCGTTTTAGTATTCATGAATGACAAATTAATTTACAAAGAAACAGCAGTTACAACAGAAGCAAAATGAATTAGCCTCCAAGAGGTGAACTAAGAGTGGTTTAATAGCATCACGCTCTAAACACCCTCGCCCTGACCCGTCTCAAACAATTTAGAAGCTTTTAGGTCCGCACACGAGTTAAATTGAAATTATCCTGCGGTAAGCTCCGCCGGAGAATATTTACACAGTATTACTTTGGAACCCATCAACACATTAATGTTTCTAACATACGAGTGTAACCAAGAGCGTCGTTGAGGAATTTTTCATTTGCTAAGTTAAAGTTCTGATGTGTTTTCATTTAAAAAAATGTTGAATATAAAATTTGAGGATAGCTGAATTTATTGGTTGCAAGTAAATAAATGGTAATCTATTGAATTATTTTCTTTTCCCTCTTTAGTAGACATAGCGCATGTCTGCTTGAGTGGTGTGTGGAGTACCGAATGTTTTAACCCCAGGTTCTCTCTGCATATGCGGGAGAATTTGTATATTATTTATACAATCATTTTTAACTAAATTCAAATTTTAGACATAATTTTATAGTCCAAAGAAGTGATACTGAAAGGAAAGAGTAAGAGACTCATTAAGATTACTTTTCATTGTGAGATGTGCAGAATTCCACAAATTATGGTATTTTCTTGTAATAATAACATTTTCTTTTATTTTATGCTAGCCTATACTGTCCCATTGTTTGGCATTTCTTCTACTCTTGCCTAATTTGTGCTATCCAATTAATAGAGGATTTTACACAATACTCTTTAGACATGCGGCAGACATCTTCGGTTCCCTTTCCAATTCAGCGTAGCGGCTTTAATACTCACGTTAGCGATTTTTGTGCCAGAGCACAGTTCAGCATTTCTGATTCCGCGCTCCATCAAACCTTGAGGGTGGACATAAGGGAGCATAGTATCAATAATGTTTAAAGAACTTCAAAATTGGCAAACCGTCATTAATTATCCATTTCACGCTTTTTCTGCATATAATAAGGAAGAGCTACTAAAACCAAATTCTATGTAAGACTATACTCTCCGCAAAAAGTGGCAAACATCGCAAAATTGTCCCATTTCACTTGTACACTGAAGTGACATATTCTAAATGAGTTATTTTGCTTTGCCTAAGAGCTTAAAAGCAGGTACAAAAAGCTTTGCGTATTACGCTGGCTCCGCGGTCCTGTTGACTCAATTAAAACAAGAATATGGTGAACGCTTTGAATGGTAAACGGGATATTTTTTGCGCGCCGCATCGGGCCCGCGGCGCTACTGGGGCTTAAGAGGAAAATAAATAATTAAAACCAATGTTATTTTTAGTTGTTTTGTCATTACCTTTTGTATTGTATGTGTTTGTCCGATGTGGCAATGTGAATAAAATATGTGAATATTACGGTTTTAAAGAAAGCTTAGCAGAAAGCCTACTTTATTATTAGAACTAAACATAACTGGTGTGGGTTGAATTCTCACTCGGGATAATTAATTATTTTGTATTGATTTCAATCACGCAACACGCAACACGCAACACGCAACACGCAATATCTCGATGTTTGTGCGGTGCGTGGGGAACGGGGTGTCTTTGACACCAGGTCTCCTCTGTCTATTTCTCTATACAGCGTGAAGCCGCTGTAAAAGATATACTATGCATGTATAAAGAAACTTAAATTAAACTTAATGTGGAATTTCATAAATAATTTTAGTTTACAAATAATTTCGGTAGTAGCAACGTGCGAGGCTGCTCGAGCTGCGACGGCGTTAGCACCTCGTTCCCCGTGTCGTACGTGTCATGTACAGCTGGTTACAACTATTCTATGTCTTGCTACTAATATTATAGTATGAATATCTTCAAGAATTTCTTTTATTAGGCGAGTAGGATAGAGATCTATTTTTTAGAAGAGATTTTTTTCTGCTTAACTTAGAGAAATATTGCCCCACTAGTAAAAGGCAAAGTAATTAAAGGAAATTTCCCAAAAATCTACTTTTCCAGTATAAATTACGCAAACTTTTTGATTGGCTCCATTTCTGCGAGAAAATTAAAGCACTAATATTGTTTTATTCATAAAAGTTTTAACTAGATCTAAAGTAGACTTCTCACTGCACATTCCCCCCCAAGTCCGCAACACTGATGCTAGTTCACCTCACCCCGGTAACTCCGGTATAACGTAACGTGAATTTTATATCCAAATGTTCAACAAAAACTTCGTATAATGGTCGTTAAAGAACAACTTTTTATTTATATATATATATTTCTTTACCTCTAAGCAGGGTAGACAGAGTAAACGTGTTATGAATAGACTCTGTTCTCAGCTTTACACTGGTGCAGTTTGCGCTACATAAGAGTAATTACTTCTCAGTGATCGTGGGAATCGAACCCTCAACCGTCACGTTTACAGTAAAACGCGTCTCCGTCACGGAAGCCTTATAATTGTAATCATTATGATTTATCGAAAACGTATATTACCTTATTAAATTGTGAGTGGAACTTTGTAACAAATTATCTAAGGGCGTGTCTCCGACGGCAGCTTCTTGTGGGGCCGGAAGTGACGTCAGAATCAATTAGAAACTTTAATGTGAAATATTGCTCGCTAGCTTTTTGCGATGGTTGCGCTTGGAAGAATTCCGTCGCGGTAACACGTACACGTGGAAATTTAAGTTTTAAGGTATTTGACGAATGTTCCTTAATAGAAAATAATTCAACAAAGAATGATTACCTGGTGTGACCGTGTTTGATTCCTGTCAGATCAGAGGACAAAAAGATGTCTTGATATTCCTGTGGGAACGGGAAAACACTTTTTGTTTCATTTTACGTCCTAAATTCCTCGCAAAAAAGTTACTACTAAATTATCTATACTAATATAATAAAGCGGAAGAGTTTCTTTGTTTGTTTGTTTGTTTGTTTGTTTGTTTGTTTGTTCGCTAAGATCTCTGGATCTACTGGATCGATTTACTTTGTTTTTGTTTTGTATGAAAGCTGCATTCTTCAGAAGTGCTATAGGCTATATAATATTACATTACACATATATACTAATAAATTAAAATACTTTCTAATTTGACATGCAATTTATTCTGCCATGTTAATAACAACCGTCGTCGCTACGCGACCGCGTTCGTTACCGCGTCATTTTGATATTCATCCTTATGAAAATAAATATAATAGTCACTTTTAGCATTTCATCTAGATTGAAATTATATTTCTATAGAAATTATATTCTTATATTTCAAGCAGGCGTAGCCGCGTCCGGGTCCGCTAGTAGAATATAATTTCGAAATTTGCATACGAGTATGTCATAAGGACTGTCACAGAAAGGAGACTGAAACTTTTAGGCTTAAATGTAAAGAGTTGAGGTGTGGGCTAAAAAGTTTATATTTTTTTTTTCATTTTTATAATAGCAAATAATAATTAAAAGTGGAGTAAAATGAAAAAAAAATAGTTTTAGATCCTTAACCGATTAAATACAATCATATTTTAAATGACAGATGTGACAGCTGATTGACATCGTGTCTAATTATTTATGCATTTTCAATGTTGTTATTGAGAACTAGTACTTCTTGTTGAATTCTGAGAATGCCACATAGAAGATTCGACAGACGGAGCCGGTGTATCAATTACTATTTGAGAAATACCTACAAACCGACAGAGACATCCTTTGGAACAAGCAACAACAACAATCTCCCTTTTATCAAATCTCTAATAAAGCTCTCAGATTGACAAAATTTATGGAATTTTCGGGGACGGAATGATGAACCTGAACGTATTAAATTATACCATTTTCATCTTCTTACATTCTGGGCCTAAAAATGTATTGAATCGTTTCAATTTCCTTTAACTGTGCATATGACCAAAGCCTCGTCGTGGCGTGTAGCATCAAATACGGTTTTGAGTTTAAATTTTAAAATGTTTCCCGCTTTAGGAGAAATAATACAATTATAACATATAACTTACATATACATATAACTTTTAATATACAAGAGAATAAATATTAAATTTTTAAATATAAATTGTTATAAAAAAATACATATACGCGCCGTCTCAAGCAATACTGCCTTCTGCATCCGGTTCTTGATCCAACAGCTAAGCGATAACCTCTTAAAATGTTAGTCGACATTCCACATGGCGGTAATCTCATGGGCCAGGTCCATGATAGTTGCGCGGCGGCCACTCGGTCTACTAGTACTATAGCAGGTCTATTGGCAACTATCAATATTATTGTTGAATGAAATTATGCTCGTAGTAATATTCAAGCATCTGATTATAAACACAGCGATTGAGGGTTCGACTCCACTAAGGAGAATGAATTCGAATAATTAATTTAATTAGTCTACCAATAAGACGAAGCGCACATTGAGTTTCGGTACTTTTCGTCAAGTACTACAACACTAATTCTCCCCTATCTTCTCTACTGCTTATTTATATTTAATAATCGTGAAACCAAGCGAAACCCCTCCTGCAACCTTGTCCAGGACAAAGACCGCTAGGACTTATAGAACAATCTACAGATCAAAAGCGTAATCACTCAAAGTGTGATCCGACCATTACCAGAGGCGAGTCACTGCGAGTCACTGCGAGTCACTGCAACACCTCAGGCCAATCTGTTACGTGCGCTCTCGGTGAGAATAAAGCTCTAACTTAACCGGAGCTTTGCTTTGGAAGATCGTTTATTGAACACGTTTATTAGATACTTTTTCTTTATAATATTACTAGATTTTATCAGCAGCGTCCCCTCCGTGCAAGGGTCGTGGGTTTGATGCTCACTCGAGTATGAATTATTTTTATTCTCTCACTCTGGCTGTTAGCAAAATGTAAACGGACGAGAAGTAAAGAGTTATGAGTTCTTTTTTTCCCAACAAAAATCAATCAAAAATGTCAAAATTACTGGAAAGAACGGATTTTCACAGAAATTGCGGCTTTGCATCCTTTTTTTAACATCACGAAGTATCAGGTACATAGTAGAGTAGGCAGAGGGAACATAAGACACTCCGTTCCTATTAAATATTCCCTTTCCCCAAATTGTAGTAGGTAGAAGTGAGACTCAAAAAAATAATCAATCAAAAAGTTTTAACTACATATCAATAAATAAAATAATATTGGTAGGTATACGCATAAAACTTCGATCTACCCACAAATTACTATTAGACATTAAAAGTCATAAACAGATGATATTAATTAAACAATGAACATAATTAATGTTTTGCAAATGAAATACGCACGCAAAATTACCGTTCATTCTGTAATCACTGAATCCTAACTTTCATTTACATTCCGTTGCTCCCGTTGTGCGATGGCGGCGGTGCGCGGTGGCCCACTTACCTGGAAAAATAATAAAACACATTAATAAGCTGTATTTTTTCATTACATGTGTTATTTGTAAGAAAAGAAACGATAAATATCGAGGCCGTGGTGGAGCAGCGACACAGTCTCTTCCTCTAAACCCGGTGGTTGGGATCGATTCCCACTCATTAACAAATTAATGAAGAATATAAAAGAAAATTATTAAGAAAATTAAGAAATGGTTCCCTCTGACTATTCTGATATATGGGCAGTACAGCATGATGATAAAAAAACAACCACATTACAAATTACAAAAAAATATTTAAAAAATGTATAAAAAACTTTCTTTTTACAATTAAAGACAACAATGCATTCCATACAGTACCAGCAAGTACCGCAGCTGTTTGTATGAACAACAGCGGCGCTCACAAACATTCACATTTACATAAAAACACAAAAACAAACGAAATACAATGAAATTGAACTTTATATAATAATATGTATTATATAGAGTTCACTTCCATTGTCATCGCGGTATTGATCCTCAATGGAGGGAGAGATTGAGACAAAGTATGGCGTTAGTGTCTGAACGGACTGAGACTGACTGAGAACAAAATGTAAGTACTCGTAGGTACATATTTTTTGCTATTAGATAAAAATTTTTGCTAATAGATATTTTGAGTATTTTTTGGCTTCGGAGGAAGTTACTTGCAACACTTGAATGTAATGAACGATTGCATTTTAGGTGTCAGATGAAGCTCTGCGTTAGGTTACAACTTCATAATTACATCTACATGCATAAGCGGAAGCAGACAACGTAGTTTTTTCGTAAATCTTTCTTTTCAGAAAAGTCAACCAACGGAGTCAACGGATCGACTTATCCTCACACACGGGCAGTTCCCCATTATTCCAGTTTAAAAGACACAATATGATGTTAAACCACCTGTAGTCTACGACCACTCTCGCAACTCCCAATCGGCCCCTATTCTACATTCACATGATCCAGTCACGTCGCTCTGGACGATAGGATAGAAACTAAGCGTTATGGTGATTAACTTATATTTACTATTTTTAGTGACAATATTTCATATTTATCTTTGTAGTGGTCTCTTTTTATGTGTTTGGGGGTAACTTTATTTGCGGAACTGAACGCCGTACATTTTTTAATGGTAGATTACAAGTAACTTCCTTGAACACTATGTAAAAATATCAGAGTTCAATAGGGTAATTGAATGATAACTCATTTTATTTTACATTTAAATGAGATTGAAATCTGTAACCAGCGCGTTCCTTCGTCCATTATAACAACCATAACTTTAAAATCATTACCATTTACAATTCAAAAGAGAACAAACAGAGAACGAAACGACTGTAAAGTTGGTAATATATTCAAAATGCACAAATAATTCGCAAAGAAACTTAATAAATCAGCGATGCAAGTTCTGGTAATGAACGCCGCTTTGTTCTCGTCAAAGGAAACCGATCTTTTTTCATTTTTTATAACTTTTACTTCGCCGCTGAGTCCACGAGGCCAGCGATTATTATACATATTTATCATTTATACAACTTTCACGGTTTTAGGGTTCCGTACCTTTTAACGAAAAAAGGAACCTTTTCTCTGTTGTCCGTCTGTCTGTCTGTCAAGACAATTTAAAATTCAAACCATATACTCAGATTTACGGCCCCATGATTTCCTGACAATTATTCCGATGGAAAAGACAAGGTTCCTTGCTTACTTAAATGTCATAATTTTTGGCTAGCTTTGATGTTGAGATACATTTCAACTAAGTAAAGTATTTGATGTACAGTTTTGAACAAAATGTTTACATTTAAATTCCAATCAAACTAAATACACACGTTATATTAATGCTTTTTCAATACACGAAGAACAATTTAATATGTATCTCACAATTTCCGCTGCTTCACTGGCTGCAATCATCTCATTTCCCGGCGGCTCGTTAGCGCGATCTTTTCTATGCAACAATTATCGAAGATATTCGCGGTTCGGTCGCTTTTCACAATTACGTTTTTATCCCCTCCCTTTTTTCTTGTACCTAGCATTCGACAAACACCCTCCCCCTCCCCTATATCTTTGGTGATTGATATTCAATTGTGGTTATTTATATTATTTGTTACGAGAACCTCATTTGAATGGGCCATTGTACGTTCAGTTGTACTGGGTGCAGGACATTTTAGCTTTCCACGCTGCGTGTGCGTGTATGTACAAATACAAATTGACGAGCTTAACAGATCTCGTCCTGTCTGTCCTGTCTGAAACTTATGACTTTGTTTTCTCACTGGAATTAGGAAGTTAAAAGAATTCATTCTCACAAGTAGGAATCGAACTCGTTGTGGGTGATTATTAATAAAATAACTTAAATAAATTTAACCTTACATAAATTGAACCTGCCGCTAACGCGGTCACGAGTACTCTATAATATAACATTACGACTTTAGAGAGGTTACATAAAGACAATTTTAGAAATAAAGCGACAGATTTAGTTCGGAGCTTCCGGTCTGTTTCCAAATAGCTGGCTTTCTGATCTTTATGCGAGGTGTGGCGTCTAGCGTTCTAGCACATAGTTGGTGCTCACTTTGTGCCCCTTGCCACAGCGACATTGGGAAATTTAAATAATTTTAACTGTCTGTTTATAAATTGTGGGTTCGACTTCCACTCCACTTACCACCTCCACTAAAGGCCTTTACGCAATATTTATATACTTGGGGGAAAATGACAAACGGAATGTATTAACACTAGGTTCTTTCTGCCTACTCTTCTATGCTAAACAAAGTTAATCTGCTTTTTAAATAAATATACAGTTCCGTAGTGAATCTGATCTCGGCGCTTGACAGAGTACCGACCTAGAGAATTCAGGTTCACGTGTAAGTGGACAGTGGGAACCTGCTACGGCACATAGTCCCTCGTGCAGCACGCGCGCAACGACGGTAAACTGATTACTGCACATTTCTCACATATTATAATATAAAGTTATTCAAAATATGTTTCAAATTTTTAATTAATTAAAAGAAGGAGCTATTCATGCCTTCCACCAACTTTGAATTCCCAAACAAAAGTATTTAGCTTTCTACTTAGAAAATCGATGAAGTATTAAAGTTTTACATCGATAATCAGTTTTAAATTTGGGTTATTTAAATTAATTGAGACGGAATATCACTTGAGTTCATGCAACGCTGCTCGGAGAGCCGCAAGTCTTTGTTTTAATTACCCCAAACCTGCAACTTATACCAACTATTTAGTACTGTTTATTAGCACTATAGCTTATTACTTATTTTTATTTAGTACATAATTTTTTTTCTAAAAAGTAAAAATTAAATTGCCTCTAAAAGGAGCAGCTGCATTAGCAGCGTAAGCATAAATAACTTGATATGAATAAGATATTTAACTTTCTCGATAGTAGCACGTTTCGAATACATTCATTCAACAAAAGCTAAAGTTAACGCGCACCGCACTATTTCGAAGACGTTGGTATTTGAGTGGTGCAACTCAACGCCGCGCTCGTGTCAGAGCAGACAAGTGTACATTATTCATTCCTCCGAGTGGGAATTGAACTCACAGTCATCGCGTTTATAGTCAGACAGATAATAAAACTAACTTAGTAATTACAATATGAATTAAAAAATGCAATTAAAAATGTTTTCAACAATTTTCTTAAAAGCTCGATAATTACGCTAATTAGCAGTCACAAGGAGAACTGGGAGTGGAGACTGGGAGTGTAACGTGTCCCGGGGCACCCGCCGGGCACAACCCGGTGAAATACTTCAGTAGATAAAAAGCTTTATGTCATTTTAAATGTTATATTTATTTCTATTTCCACAGTAATACAGGAAAGTAGCTTTATAATCGTGGATGGTCTGGGGACATTACGTAGATATAATTAATTGTGTATTAGTACGTTTGTCAACTATAATATATATATATATAGATAGATAAGATAATAAACAAAATAGTAAAAATATTTTGTCTGTACATTTAGTATTTTTGACTGAAATGAATAGAAGGATACTTAAAAAGAATAATAGAACAGAACAGCAGAGGTAACCTAGTGTAAGTACACTTGTAAGTACACTCCACTAGCGGGGCCAGTGAGATTCAATAGCTCGCTTTGTCTTATTACCAGAAACTACAAATGACAATAGCTCATACTTCTGAGTTGGAATCGGACCCGTGACCGTCGTATTTGCACATTTATTGAGAACATAACGCTACATTGTGGTAGGTGGTGGAGTGGATGACAGTCTTCTAACAGGTTGTGTTAAATTCACAGTTTATACCTGCTGTAAATATTTATTTCTTAGTGTTTTTATATTATTAATGTTTATATAATAATGACAGATTAAAATACGTCATTAGGCCTTTGGGTTCGATTCCTACTTAGAATTATTTTCATTTCCTCTTTGTAACATCACAAATCGCGAAGGTGAATTCCTCCGCTCAACTTGGAATGTTTTAAAAGTTGAGGTGAGAGTGGGGAACGGAGTGTCTCAGCACTAAGTTCCTTCTGCTTACTGCATAAATTATATATTTTTTGATCTTAATGAAATAAGGATCTATAATAATTTATGCAATATCATATCTACAGTCTACATATAGATGAAAAGCAGGAAGAAAATGAACAAAACAAAATATTTACTAAAACAACTTTCCTAATCTCCAGACAAGATGCAAGTATTAGCTTCAACCGTGCTTACTTGTCACCTCCCTACTAATTGGTCTCCTCTGAATCGTTGTTAACTTCACACGGTTTGTTTTTGTTCGAGACACGAATATATGCTTGTGACATTTAAGATGTTTTTAAATATATTATATTACATGAGAACATATACAAAATAAAATCTTTATATATCGCCGCTTTGGCAATGGGAATATCCTTTCCTTTTCAGCTTTGATCGAATTCACCAATAAAGTGATGGTAAACAAGCACGAGTCTTCGCTCAGTGTACTTGGAAGTAACCGCAGTGAAACAAAACACAGTGACCACCAACAAGTGGGGTATCCAATCAATATTGTAACTGCATATTACAGTAACTAGCGCTCGACGTCCGCGAACTGCGAACTCTCTCTACGTCCTCTCGACGTCGTCGCTATCGATACCGTCCGGGAGACGCTCGTTAAAACTTATCATTTGTTGGTCTTCCGCTGGAAGTGAACAAACAACGAGAGGTGAACTTACTTCCGGAAAATACTTACTTTGGCTAATAATCTTTTGTTCTCTTAAATGTAGGATAGCTTCTAATGTAATTCGAACATAAATGCCACATCTACAGTCAGACGCTGTCACAGCGCCACGAAGGCCTCAATTTTATGAAAAAAAATGTACAAAAATAGTTTACACATATATGTTGAAATTTGTATCCTATCTCTACTATCTATCTAATCTATACTAAAATAATCACTGGACCTAAATTCATTCCATAACATAGCACGAGCAAGTCCTTAGAATATTTCCCATATTGGGTGATGAAAGTCTGCAGCGGTCAGTAATTGCAGCTCGGTCCGTTTAGTGGGGATTAATAGAAATACACTGAAAATTTGAACTCGGGCTCCATACGGTAACTACGTGCACTGTACTATTTGTTTAACTAATAATTCAAAGTTAAAGATAAAAACATATTATCTATATCTATACTAAAATTATAAAGATGGGGAGTTTGTGGATGTCTCGCACATAGCAGGGTAGGCAGATATGTAGAGAGAACCTGGGAATCTCGTGTTAAGACAGTTCTGTTTCCATTGCAGCATGAGTCAGTCAGAGTCAGTGGCCGACTACGACGTAGTGCCTCATTTCCATGTTTTCAGTTTGCATTCATACGGATGGTGAATACCGAATCATAATTATGCCAATTTATTTTAAAACTGAGTTGTTATATTAATAGTTAATTTTTCATAGTTATGCGAGTAGTTAGAATTAAACTAGTTTTACACATTTTAAGTAATCTCTTTCTTAATTTTAAGTAATATATAGAATACAATCCATATACTACGCCACTTCAACCACTTGTATGTATGTATAGAATAAACAGATATTTAAAACACTCTTTATCTAAAATAGAAAAAAAATAAAATAGATAAAAGAAAATAAAGCCCAACCAACCATTCACAGACAACGAAACAATTAAAATGCAACAAATGAAATACTGTCGACGGCTTTATGAGGTGGGTAAAGATAAAAATGTAATTTGCATTTTTAACAGAAAAGGTCCGAGCGCAATATTCCTGTCCTACAGTTGCGGTGGTCGAGTGTGCACGACAGGGGGGTACTCCTATGTACGAGCACATGCAGGTGAGACTCTATGTATCGCCGTATTTTCCTGGACCCGGACGCGGCTACGCCTGCTTGAAGTATAAGAATATTTTCGCGTCGGTCATACTCACACTGTGCCGCCCGAAGGCTAGGTCATTTCGAATCAGTGACATCTTAATTATTTATTAGAATGTTATACAGTAAACTATAATCACATCTAGATAAAATGCTAAAAGTGACTATTATATTTATTTTCATAAGGATGAATATCAAAATGTCGCGGTAACGATTGCATAGCGACGCGACGGTTGTTATTAAAATGGCAGAATAAATTGCATGTCAAATTAGAAAGTACTTTAAAATATATTAGTTTATATATATAATGTAATGTTATATAGCCTNATTAGTATAGATTTCCACTTTCTTCTTGTTGTCATTAAATATTACATCTCAACCGGCCCACAACGACGGCTTTATCTACAGCATTCGAACAAACTAAATACCACTCTGTTTACTATTACCAGCGGACTGAATTACTGAAATGTTGGAACTAATCAGGTGCTTATTTGTTCTGCCGCTAACGTTGATACATTTGAATATATTACATGTATATATAGATTGCGATTAGTAAGCACAAAATTGAATTATAATATAATTTGCATAAGGCATTCATGTTCAAGTTTAATCATTTATGTTAATATTATAAAGCTAGAGAGTTTGTTTATTTTAACTTACTAATCTCAGGAACTACTGTGTTTGATTCCCACTTGGGGATAAATTATTTTAATTTCCTCGCTTGGGCACCAGTTGTGCAAAGTGCAGGCATCATAGAGGTTAGACCTGTTCGGGGTTACCGTACAATATCATACACGGCGACTACTTTTCTGGTGTACGATCCAACTTGGGAGTTTCAGGCGGAAATACAGCAGTTTACGCATTCCGTACAGATGAGCGGTCAAGAGATGAAGGAGCATCGATAGAGGGTATCGTATGCATCAGGAGAAAAGCAAATTGAGACCTGATCCGGTCTTAATTGTATCCGGTCCGGTGATTGAAGTTGGGACTGGAGTCCCCTGCGGAACGTCTAGCGACAGTGGAAACAGTTCGCCCCCTATTTAAACGCTAGTTCCCAAAAAAACTTTGGAATCCTACATTCAGATTGGTGTAGATACTCGTACAAGGACACGGTTGCTTTGGCAAATCTCGCCGAATGCTCCGCTTGAGTTATGTTAGCTAGTAAAAGGACCAAGATCTTCTTCGACAAATCGGTGCAGAACAGTGCAAATGCAGGCCTGCTCCGCTATCGTAAGCTAGAGGATAGGCGAAGAGAGTGTGCACATCTCTAAATTCCTTATCCTAGATGAGCTCTCTGACTGACTTGACTCTTGGAGGCTGCGGGTTTTATATTCTAAACCCTTCAGGGTATCCTAATGACAATTTTTTAGAAGAACCGGCTGCCCACCGAATTTTTACTCAACTACTAATTAATCTTTGTTTTACCTTCATACTGTATCACACAGAGACTACAAAGATATAAATACCAGCTCTCCTTATACGGACACATACAGTCCACATTCAGCTGGTCTGAAGGAAACGTCACTATGATTTACGATCCCTCGTGAACTGTATCTACACTGTGCTATACCTCTATACTTGTACACTTGTAAACGCGCTCGCTGCAACATTAATAATGTGCCATTGTCTAACTATCACTTACCGGAGTGCGTTTGCTTTAAACTATTCAATTATTATATGAGTGATTGTTATAGGATTGTCTGGTACATACATATATAGCACACAAGAGTTAAGAGTGTAATTATATACAACGCGCTTAGATATCTACTTAGTTCTTGGCAACATTTTATAAAAATAATGTTAAGATGAAGATATTATTTCCTTACGATAAGTATTATAATTGTATTCTATTATAGCAGCCCTATATTTAAGTTTTAAAGTTCTTCACCTAACTTGCAGGTAAAAAAGCTAAATCTTTAGCTTTATATGATGAGGGGACCGTCGCGGTTTAGCCCGCTTGAATCATCCGGATATTAATTAAACATATTTATGGAAATATTTTCAGTTTATGGGATAAATTATTATAAACCGTGAAACACGTGTTCAATGAAATATTTTTAAGAGTCTGAATTTCAAATTTTATAAAAGTCAGTGCCGAGTTTTAAAAAAATCTATACAAACTATACAATACGGGTATTTCATCCCTATATGGTTACAATTTTTCAAAATCCCTTCTTAGTGGGTGTCCAGATTACGAAAGTAAACATCTGTCCAAATTTCACGTTTCTAGGCACAGCGGTTACGGGTGTGCGTGCGTCTTACCTCAGTCAGAGGGGAGAAGTCCTTTTATATACAGGTGTCCCAGGAGTCAACGATAAAACGAAACCAGGTGATAGACCAAGTCGTGACAGTTCGTCATATCAGTCGGATAAGCGTTGCCTGGGCTAAGTGGCGGGACGTCACTGGTGTGGTCTGTGATTGCAGGATACCGTCCAAACTCTTATCCGCCCAAGGAGATTATGATCGAT
>JAKRZM010000984.1:0-86018 GCA_036379175.1 Heliconius cydno galanthus
AAATTATATTCTACTACATTGTAACATATGGCAAATCATAATTTAATCTTGAACATACTTATGACATGCTAAAAGAAATAAAAAAAAGTTAAATAAAATGAATACTCATAAGATTCTTATAAAAAATATGCAATCTACAATATAAATAAATAATAATTTTCATGCATAAAATAAGAAATATATAAACTACAATACAAATGAAATCAAAGCAAAAATTACGTTTATTTATAGTCATTTCAATAATATAATGGCAGTACCGGATAGAGAAACTGCAATAACCCAACCTCTACAGAAGCGATATATAAACATGAGTAGTTACGGACGTCTTGAGTGTGACAGAAGCCTGTACGCAGCGAATACTTTGACTGAGATGTTAACACACACCAAACAACAATTTTGAAAATGGTAACAACTTGTTAAACAAAAAACACAACAGGCATGGAACCCGTTCTATATCACAAATAGAACATTAAAAAGTGAGTTAATAAAAGGTTTTGTTAATAAAAATTAAAGTACATCAACATCTCAGCCATGCTATTTGTGTTTCAACGGACACTTTTCATTAATCCATAAAAAGTAAAGCTTATAACCTCTAAAGACTAGAATACAATATTCATACAAAATGTAGTATATAAAACATTCACATATATAACATCTACCTATCTACAAGTCTACACCCGTACGCTCTCTTTGTCTTAAGAGGAAAATCGTCGACAACATTTTAGACCATTTTGATCTTTATTTTTTGCGAGTAAAGTCTCTTTTTCAATGTTATCGACGAGGCGAAGTAAGAATTTGCATGACAAGCGTATACTATATAGATTATAGTAAAGAGATATAAAACGTTCGAACATCTACGTCTATTGCAATTAACTACTGCATACATAATATATAAGTTATATCATTGAAAGTGAGAAATATGCATTATGTTACTTGTAAGAGTATGTAAATTGTTTAAAACATTTATGGATACCTTAATTATACAGTAATTATACAAATTAAATATTTCTCAAACCACAAAGTTAAAAACCACAAAGCTGAGATAACTAAAAAATATAAAAATCATAATTTAAGATAAGAATCACGACTATAAATGTTGTTTTTATTTATAAAAATAATATATGTACTAAATTTTATGTTTATATTTTTTGTGTCATTATATTTTAACAAATTTACAATATCTAAATTTGGTTGCAATTAACCTTGAACATTGAATAAAAAAATCTATTTCATATAAAATTTATTATTTGGCAGAAAGCAGGCAACGGAATCGTCTTAATGGGAATGGAGTGTCTTACCACTAGGTTCCCAGGTTCCCTCTCCCTACCTTGATATGTGCGGGATTACTATTCATAATGCATATTCCTCATAAGTTTTCAAAGAGGGGCAACACTATATACTATATCTAGCATAGAACGAAGGCAAAAAGAGATTGGAGTGACTCACTTGGCACAAACGCATGGTGTCTTCCTGGTGGGGTCCAAGAAGTCATCGTTGACATCGCCCGAACATTCCGAGTAGCAGAGTTCCGCCGTCTGAAATTGTTATTAAGTTAAACATAAATTCTCATTAGAAGACAAAATGGTACAGTTCAAATGTTTTTTTTTAATTTGTAAGAAATATACTTTTACAAGTTAGAAATGTTCACAAATGATATTCTTATATCAAGTAAAATTTCAAATTTCTATTAATATTGGAAGTTAACTCAACACTTTTTATGTATTTAAAAAAAGTTTTGTTTCCCACTTCCTATGAATATACTCTAATCCGACGTAGGTACCTGGTGGGGCGTGGGCGTGGCGAGCGCGGAAAGCGCGCGCGCGGCTAGGCGGGCGGCGGGAGGCGCGGGTGCCCGCGGCGCCTCCATCTCCGTCACCAGCACGTACGGCACCGGGTAGCGCATGCGCACGCCGCCGCACTCCACCTGCACACACACACACACGTATGTAATGTAATGTAGTTAACTATGTTGCGTCATTCGTTGCGAATGTCAATTATGAAATTAACATTTTTTAAATACATTTTTTATAAGATATTAAAATAAAGTATTTACATTTTTCATGAATCATTTAAAATGCTGTAATGATATGTACGAAGAGGAACGAAGTCTCACTCTGATGTCTTAACAAGTGCAACACAGAGATCTTCATATTACTCTTGGAAGTACTAAACTAACGTTTTTCATTTGAATCAACCAACTAAACATAATTAATTCAAACATAAACTTCCATAAGTTTCATATTATCTGCAAACAAGTAGGAAATAACAGTAATTTACATACCTCCACAGCTCCACACCCCTGCTCCAGCGGGTACAACAAACGCCAGGCGTCGAGCAGACGCGCGGTGGCCGCGTCGGTGTCGCGCCACTCGCGCCCCGTCACGCGACCCTCCAGACCAAAAGGAGCTAGGATAACTGAAAAAAAATATCATAGGTTAAAAATATATTCATGTAGAATTATATAACCACAAAGCAATATTAACATTCAAAACGTCTTTTCGCCATTGAAGCCTGCCGTTCTGCACCTTAACTACTTTTGACTTTTGATTAATTAGTGTTAATAATTAAAATAAAATATGAATAATTAAATACATAGTATTCTATGCTTTACAACCATCACCACTTAAATGAATACTTTTCAGAATTAGTGATTATGATTATTGATTATACATTTCATAGTAATTGACTATGTTGTCAGTACAATCAAATTGTACAATTGTATGAATCACAATATGCAAGTACAAAATATCAAGGGTTAAACCATCAATCTATGGAGTCATACTAATAGAATAACTGAATCATGAAGATCAGCCGACTCTAGTTTACATGAATTATTAAACAGTTTATTCAAATGACTGATGGCTGACATAAGAGACAAAGCCCTGCGTTGAGTTCTGCAACTCTCTACATAATATCTGTAATTGGAACTGGACAAATTCCTTAACTTAGTCATCATAAAATACATAAAAACTGAGAAACAATTATTGATTAAAATATTATATAAGGCGACGTTTTAAAATATTTATCGACATTTAAGGAGTGGTCATTCATGTCGACCTTCGTGTGTATAATATGTCAAACCCGTTAGTAACTGCTTTGTGTTTTCTCCCTTAATTATTATTACTTATTATTATATAATGCATTTTGAATAACACAATAATCAATCCAAATATCATTCAAATGGCAAAACAAGGTTTAACTGTACACGAAATTGCTTTCTCAGTAATAGGTATTAAATTTAATTATAATGATATAAATTAATAAATTTCTCAAGGAAAATGAGACAGGATACTGACTCTTTTTTACGTACTGAATACAATAAATTTTCTTTTATAAAAATATATAATTCATGTATATGTGTATGTGTTGGTGATATCTTTGAAAATATTTACAAGATAACATATATTTTTTATAAACAATTCCAGAGTGATACTTTTTTAGAAACATATAAAAAATTGAACGTAGCGGGATTTGAACCCGCGCTTCTTGGAAACCCGCTACCGCCGCTACGCTCATCAAGCTACGTTAAAATTCTTATATGCTCTTTTTCAACTTATAACAACATCAATAAGTAAGGTAGGTTCCAAGAGGTGCGACTACGTTACAAAAATATATGTTTCTAAAAAAAGTATTTTTCTTTCCTACGTTTGGAATAACATTTTAAAACTAATACCAGAGTGCTTTATCTGTTAAAGAACAGAGCTATACAAATTTTCAATTTAAATAATAATAATTCTATTAATTCCCTAAAAGGATAATTCTATCAACATAATTCCTAAAATTAATTTGATTCAATTTTAATACGAATAAAAGGAAAATAAGACATGCATTGTGTATAATAAAAATATAACTACGAAGTATAATAAATATAGTTATAATAAATGTATGTAGTATGTATGGCATTTGCATGACGTAGTAGTTGACATTTGTTATGAATAAATCATTGCTGGAATGTTATGGTTTCTTTTGTTATTGAAAAGAAAAGAGATACATATATAATATAAATAGGAAAACTTTATTGCTGATTTATTTATGTATTAGTCTCTTAAGGTTATCTAATTTTGTCCATATAGTAAATACATACATATGTTGGAACTTTCTTTAGCAGTAATAAATATTAAAATTAATTAGTTTGTAGTATCAATACTGATGTGTGTCAAAACATTATGCTATAGTCAAAAGTAAGTGTTATTCCATTGCCTAAACTTATACTATTCCATATTATATTAGAATGTAAACTATCCAATATTAATAAAAAAAGAATTTAAGATAATATTGTAACAGCAGTTATCAGATTAATTTTCATATAAATATAAGATCAAAAATTGGGCAGTCGTGGGGAATGTCTTAACACTAGGTTCCTTACAAAAGCGTCAGACAGATTGTTACAGTACGGATGACCAGTCGTAGCCGCCCTGAAACTGGCTTTCTGAACTTGTTCATTCAGAGATGAACAAGTGAATGATGAAACGGTCTAGGTTCAAGAAGGAATAAATTCAGGCCGGCCGCGACTCTCAGCAGCTATCTGCCTCACCCTTATCGTCGCCGCGGCGGTCGGGAGGCGCGCGCAGTCGGGCGAGGCGCTTGGCGGTGAGCGTGCGCACGGGCGGGTGCTGGCGCACGTCCACCGACGCGCACACCGTGCTCTCGCCGTGCAGGAAGAACGCGAACGAGAACGACAGGTGCCACGGGCTGGAACGGACGACGTACAGTTTATAATGTATTTACATAAAATAAAAACAGACAATCATGTTTCAAAATATGTATTAGTCTAATCTATAAATGTCTTAAAGTTTTATTACTTTTAAAAAATATATATTTATGAAACTTAAAAACCCACATTGTAAGATTTTTCACAGTTAATTTATCAACATTAATACTCTTTAAACTAAACCACATCATATTTTTTATACAATTATTTTATATATTTTATACAAATTAAATATAGCTTAACGTAAAAAATAAAAAAACTTACATAGTAATAGACAATATAAAAATGATCAACCAATGCAATTAAAGAGGAATGTACATGAGAAATATTATAATCGTATCTTCCCAACAAACAGTATAAAATCACGTAATACTTTAGAACTGGATTTTGTTGTCAACGTATAATTAAATGTAATTATGCGTCGCCGCTAGGTATCTGAGAACCTGGTTAGTTACTGCCGACGCCACGCGTGAGACGAACGCAGTGACATATCATTGTTGACCTCAATGCTTATATTTTTAGTTTACATCTCTATTTGAACAAATTATATTCTTATTACTTAATTTAATTGAATCATTTTATTTTTGATGTATTCTGTTTTATTTTCATTAAGGTATATTAATATGATGGTAAGCGATAAAAATAATAATAACTAAAACGACAATAATAATATAAATGATAAATAAAAAAATGTATGAAGGGGAACGAAGTCTCACTCTGGTGGCTTAACGAGTGCAACACAGAGATCTTCATATTACTCTTGGAAGTTCGCTATTGCAGTTATTAATTGAATCAACCAAACAAAAATAGCTGCCTCAACTATATACTTCCATTTCATAAATAACATTTACGCATACATAAAAAATATGAATCATTAAGAAATATATCACCTTTTGCCAACGTCCTCCTCGTCGCCATCGTAGGGTTGAACAAACCACTTGCCGAGTCTAACGAAATCTCGAGATAACAGGCATCTGAAGATAAGATTAGTATGCTAATTAATAAAATGTAAATAATGCAAAGACATTGCAGAATTATGTTTCTTAATTATTAAGGAGTATAAAAACTTCATTATATTTAACACGTGCATAAAATTATAATTATAATTGCAAATAATGTAGCTAGCTGTCTTTGTTTCTGAATAAATGACTTTTATGATGTCATATTTACTTGTTATATCTAATACTGTCTATATCAACAAAAAATATATTATTTTTTCTAGAATTCAACGAATTCAGGAGGCAACATAACGAATTTACCATATAGTCTAAACCCATTTAGAATAAAAATTCCCAAAACCAGAACTCAAATTTTAAGAACTAAAAACAAACTATACCTAATACGAATACATTTTTCACTACACTAAGTACACCTTACATACTCCTAGGTACTGTAAGACCGCCAGCTTTACGAGCACGAGCTATCATTGCACAGTTGCACACACCTATGCAAATTGCCGTGGCGAATTTCTTTGTGCAGTTGTGACTGACTGGTCGTGCAATTAGAATGCGGAATGTAGCTTGTATTAGACGACTTTACGCTCAACTATATTATTAATGATATATATAACTATACTATTATATATAAACTACATTGTTGTATATATTTAAAGTTTGAATCATATATGATTTAATCGTTAAAAATACAAATGTCATATAGTACAATGTTTTAAGCTTCTAAGGAATATAGAAATCGAACCCGCAATCCTCAAGTGGCAGTAAAATTTGTCGTGAACATTGAGCATTGATCTCGTATAAGACACTTTAACAGAACAAACATTATAAAAACGCCATATAAATTTAATTCAAAACATATCCTCACATCTCTCGATTAGCCATAAAACACTAAACATGATAATTAATGTATACTACCTAACCCCTCACAAGAGACGATCAAAGAGAGATTTAGTAATGAAGCCCAATTAACAACTCGTTATAAAATACATTTTTCTTTAACAACCTTTTATAATGGCAACGCGTCGCGTCGTATAAATAAATATCCACTGACAATAGTGTAGAAAAAGTGTTAGTCTTTTTATCTGTCGCACGGCGGCGCTGGCGATGAGAGATCGGGCGACATTTATAGTCAATAAAAATAAAAAGTTTAGTGAAAAAAAAACGTCGAAACGTTTGCCCCTTCATTACAGCACGTATCGTAAAATTGTCGCGATCGTCGGCGCACGCATTGTTTCTTTGACGTGCCGCCGTCGGGGTCAACGACTCGTCTGGATTTCGTTCATATCCGAGATTGGTCGGGCTGGCGGCTGTCGGTGGCGCTCTGCTTCAGACCGAGCCTGAGCCCCTACTCTATCTCATCGTAGGTACTCCTAGGTACCCTTGCGGCGACAAAGTGCAATGTTTTGTGGAAAATCAGGCAAGTGTATTAACCTTGACGACCGATAATAAAATTATAGCGATCGATCGCCTACAGGTGTCCTGTGTTTTCATCCTTTGAATTATAATATTAGACACTCTCTTTAACAGGTGAAAGAAAAATTACAAATTTCACAAAAAATATGTTTGCTATAACGAAAAATGATATATTTTATTATGTTATATTGATTAAGTAATAAAAACAAAATGTCTTTATATGGCGAGTGATAGCGGTGGCCGCAAGATGCAACGACCTTCGCGTAACAATGACGTCGGCCGATGCGCCCGCGCACCAGGTGCAAAACACACATTGTGCGAAGTGCACGACTTCGACTAATCTAGCGCCGCGATACCATTGGGTGAACGACTATTAAATCCCTCTTTAAGATAGTTCACGGTTACAAAACATCTTATAACATGACAAAATAAATAATAGAGGCCAGTCGTGGGGCAGGAGCACAGAGTGTGACTGTAAAACCCACTGGTTGTGGGTTCGATCCCCACTAGAGGCGATGTAATATTTATTTAAATTAATACAATAGTTTGCGCAAATTTAAAGAAACACAGAACAACAAAAACATTTACAATGTTACAAATATAATTACGAGCGCAAACGTCTGTAGCGTTGAAGAGTGGCGAGCAGTGATTACACAACAATAGAGGTGAGCTGTGAACAGCAAGAGAGCGCTCCGCAAACCGGTGGCTCGAGCTGGTTTTGTTCTAGCCTTACAAGCCGCAAATTATACACGACCAACTGCAGCGTTTAATACAGATTATACAAGCCAGATACTCTCGGTGAGATACCGAATACCGCGCTATTAATCAAATAAAAGTCGTTTTTTATATGTACACCCAATAAAGATTTTTATATCCATAATCATAATAAAATGATATTATTATAGTTTTTTATCAAATTACCTTTCGATCAAATTATGCAACGCCTTGAACAGCAACGAACGACACTCGTAGGAAAGCCCGCTCTCCCAAGAACCTTGATCTCCTTCTGCAAATAAAAAATAAAATTTAAATAAATATTCTCGAAAGCGGTAAATACAGTTTATTACATAAAGTAATTTATATCAATGCTGTTAACCGCCACAACTGACGTCTCATTGCGCTTGCGCATATTTAATATTTATTGCCTTGACATTGCCACAATCGATGCCTACAGACGGCAGCCAATTTCGGTAGCAGATTATTTGGTATCTAAATTCAGAAATTCTATTACAGTCATACAGGGCCTCGTGGGTCGTGATCGCCGAAAAACATGCCTATATTTAGACATGTTGATAGTAAATATTAGTATAGTATATGTATGTAATGAATGCAAGGTCGAGATGACACTGAACGTTCACAATAGAGAGGAAGCGATAAAGAGATGCACATCGTTGTGCATCGGCAACATGCGTCCGAAATAGCCGTAGCCGCATTCGCAATCGGAGATAAACTCTGCCGATGGCCGCGCGCCGCCCCGCCCCGCCCCCCCGTGACCCCCCCTGTCCCCCCTGCCTAGTGACGTCACGCGGGCCGTGCACGTGCGAGTGTTTGTCGCGCGTTGTCGACACACATGGACGCGGCCCGCTAACATTTTAATTGACATTGAATTATCTACCTTACAACATTGTAATAGAACACAAACAAACCGCGCGCGTCGTACGTTTTTAGTGGAAATATAGATGTCATTTTAAATACATGATTTATTAGCTTTTCTTTGAGATGATAATTACATTATTAAGCTACCATGAAACGGTATTTAAAGATACAAAATAGTTCATTTTTAGGTGTTTCAAGCGTTAGGAATAAAAAGTGAATATGTTTAGTATATTTTTTTGCGCGCGCACGCGTCGTGCTGGAGCGGTTCCAAGCGTGCAGCCTTGACATTCGTGCTCCAGGTGCGCGCGCCATCTCGCGCCGCGACTGAACTAGTTTTTCCAGTATCTGGCTCATGCTGACATAGATGACGATTATATATGCCTTAACATAATACTTAGATTTTTTTATGTTAATCTACTACCATAAAGCTATTTTATCTACTATAAATGTTAGCAAATGGAACTTATTTATCCCACATAAGTTATGAAATTTTTACAATTATATAATTGTTAAGACACGATTTATATAAGTGTTTACAATCTCACGCGCAACACCAGTGACAGTGTCTCGTAAAGGCACTCAAGGGCGTCAAGTTACAAGGCAGTATCCGCAAAATGAGCATAATAAATGAGTTAATTAGAAATCTGCGACGGCTCGTCATTAATTCTCAGCATCAATGGTCATGCTAGAATGTATTTGTTGTTGGCATTACTAACGTATAACGAAGACGCGAGCTAAATGAATAATTTACACTTTATACAACCAAAAAACAAATTAATCTCAAATACGTAATAAAACAAACTCGTTACGGGCTAAATATAAATAATAATCAGCCTGGATGATTCATTTGTATTGAATATTTTGATAGAACGCTGCGACAAACAGTAAGCTTAACAAAATTATATCATCAAATTTAATTTTCATCAAGAACAAATAGAACATATTCGATGGTGGTGAGCACCGTTCTCCACGCCGCCGCGCGCCTCGCCGATACCGCTAGTACGAAGCGCAGTTACTTCACATGGGGGCACTGCAATCATTATTGGTATCTTCCAAGGCCGTCGCCGGCGAACGGTCCGCGCACCGCTCCTCGACAGCGCCGACACCGGGCGAGTCACGACCGGGGTCGTGGTGCCATCGCGATATAGCTTCTCCAAGGATTTCGCTATCTGCCTTCGAGCGCTCAACCATTAACTAATAGATCATAATCGATATAGTACATACGTATACGTAACACATCAAGAATGTAGATTGAGTGTTTATAGACTAAATACCACCTATACGCAGGTAACTACTTTACTTTGAATTATATATTTTTTACATAAACTATAGTACAAATAAAGAATACGTAATAAAACAAGACGTTAAACAGAAATTTCTTGAAGTTACAGTAAACGAGATTAATTTGAATAACAATGCGGCGCGATACGAGCACGACCGACTACACGCAAGCAGCGCGAACTAAGTTGATGTTTACGTTTGAGTACATTTGAACATATAGATAGATGCATATAAAATGTAAATATATAAATAACGCGAGGTGCAACGTGCAATTATTAGGTTGGTGCGGGTTCAAGGTCGGTGGTGATGTCGGTGGTGTTGGTGGTGGTGGGGTGTGGCGGGCGGCGCGGGCACGGCACCCCACGCCGGGATCGATAGCGTACGCCGTACAGACGCGCGCCGCCGCGCCACTCACCGGCCGCCCCCAACAATTGCCATGCGATTATCACTCTCGAACACTAAATGTTAATTGAGCATCTCTATGGGGCCTTAGCACTCGACGGTTCACTGTATTGAGATTGTAGGGTGCGCGAACGGGTTAAAAAACGGGTTCATTTAACATTAAAATTAAATGTAGCTTAAAATAAACTATTTAAGGAAACGATGCAGTCGATTCGCGCCGATTCAAAGTGTATTCGCCTTCGAAATGTTTATTTGGAATCCGCGCTACTAATGTACACGATCCAAGATAAGATAGCAAGAAACATCTGAGGAGAACACACCAATAAAGCGAACCTTGCGTTTCCCGCTTCCACGTAGCGGCAATAAGTCACCGCAAATATATGGCGAGTGTTGGACTAATCGTGTGCCCAATAAATATAAAGTTTAACGATGCCGCACTTGGTGAAGCGTCGGGACTTATCGAAGACGGCGACAGCGCTAACGTAGTTGCGTGACGAGGCGCGAGTCGCGTTCCGACATAACTTAGCACACAATACTAATAAATAAATAAATAGGTGAGCGTAATAGAATAAAATCTGTCGTTTATCGCAAAGTATAACTTTGGCTACTTGTATTTATTAAAATACAGTTATAGAGTACAAATACAAGCGTGCGACCGTAAATGCGATAGGTTGTGGATTCGATTCCCACTCGAGGAAATGAAAATAATATTTAATATTTTGATTTCTTCGCTCTGGTAATGATGCATAGCGTGTCGTTGAGTTCCGCCACTCAACACTCAATGCCTCCAGAATTCGAGGGAAAATGGGGAAACGGAAGTGGCTTCATGGGAGCATAGTCTTAATACTAGGTTCCCTCTGCCGACCCTGCTACATGCGCAAAAAAATATACAAACTTAATAGTCACTTAAAGCTGCATGCATATACGATGAACGTTGTATCCGGTTTTGGCCAGACAGTCACATCGTGAGAGAGACACACTGCGCGAGAACGAACTACTTTTTGGCAAATTTTAAAGTTGTTCAGCTATCGAGAGGTATATCCGGATAGGGATTAAAATGTAACACACGTTTTTAACATTTTTAAAGTGTTATTCCACACTTAGTTAATAAACGGGTTTTCAAGAGGCGCGGGTTCATCAGTTTCTATACATTTTCTAGATAAATATTCTACACAAGTTCTCGATCAATAGCCAACTGACGTCATCAATCTGATATTACTCGGAAGCGAAAATGTAATGTAGTGAAACAATAAGGAAGAACATTACACAAATTAATCATATCAACGTGAACGGCAAAACCTCGACATGGGTTAGCTGTCAGACACCGAATTATAAGCGGCCATAGCGTGCGCGTCTCGCATTCAAATAACAACTTGTATAAGACACAAGCAGCCTTAGCCGCCTCGCCATCGGAGTTTGGAAATCGATTATAAAAGAACTTCCTATACTAGTAATGATTATGTAAATTCTTGGAGAATAATGTTTTATATTTTTTTTGATCTTATAAGGGTCTGTACAAGCATGTGGTACAACTAGGTATAAGCAATGCAGAGATAGGGACGCCGCCTTCGCCACCGTCCTCCCCCTACGGCTATGGGGACCTGTTGAGGCGTTCCTGATACACATGCCGACTCGCTCAAAAGACGTTCATGTTTATGATGTCTTTGTAAGAAAAAGAGTTTGAATAAATCATTTTAAGTTTTCACTTATACGATTGTATAGAAACATATTCTTAAGTAACTCTTGTATAAATAAATAAATTAATGTTTAAGTTTCTTGTAGTTTATATAAGAAGTTTGTTTTTAATAGTCGGAGGAACTAGGTCATATTTGTTTATCAGTGTTTAAGACTTTCAAGAGTGAGAGTAGCGAGTGTATCTTTTGATCAGCAACGTTCTCACAAGGTGGAAGATGTGGTGGTAAACAGTGAAGTGACAGGTTGATGGGCGGGCGGCGCGGCGATGGGGAGGGGAGAGGCGGGAGGGGGAGGCTAGGCGGCAACGACGCAGTGAAATGCGCGCTTTGTTTACACCGCGCGCGTTACCGCTTACCGCTAACGTCGTTACTATTTCTAGACGGATACGTACATCTCTATTAACTAGTAAATAATTTGTAAACATATTCTAATACTGCTATTAAGTTAGGAGCTTAAGTAGATTTAAGGTGGATTTTTCTATACACAATACTAAAATTAAACAACAGCTAGCCTCCGATCGTTTAGTCACAATGTAAATAAAGTTTATTATAATTAATAGATAACAATGCAAAAAAAAAATATCCAAAAAACCTTCTAACCTCACATCATAAATCAATTAGTCTCACGTATACAAGAAAGGTGTATCATGTTTACGGAGTCGCTAGATAGATCATCGGCGGCGATAATGCGATTCCAGCTCTAGTATCGAGCGCAAGGAAATCTGTCAATTCTCGCGCGCCCTCTGCCGCGGGCGGAGGACCGGCCCTCCCGCTCGCACACGCCCACGTGCGCCACGCGTGACGTCACGCGCGTCGCCCGCCGACGTCATGGACCGCCTGCATAGGCCCTCCGACCCTACGGCTCTACCCCGTCGTGATCGAACCATATTTAGTCAAATATAGATTCATTGCTATAAATCTAAAGAAAGTCTACTAAACATTTTCGAATATTCAAATAAATATGTAAGTAGGAAAATGTACGATTTTTTTATCTACTTAAATGTCTTATTTTAATTTCAAAGTTTATGTTATGCTTTCCGCATACTTAAAACTGCTAGATGGGGACGCCCACAATGTTAAATTAAAATTTATTGCGTTTTTTATACGATTGAAAATCTATAAAATTTGTACATTTTTTTTTAAATAATGTAATAAAATATGTTTAAATATTCAATATAATTTAAATTTAACGACTGTTGAATGCAGTGAACAACCGCAACACAATACGGTCCCTCAAGACACTCTGGTGGTATGGATCGAGCGCGTCGTCTGTCGGCGGGGCGGTTATCGCCATCTGCGCGAGTCACGCAGCTGCTGCGGCCCACCCTCTCACTGTGTCCTCAGCTCAGCCCTAAGCTACCCACACTGAACACACCTAATCATTATGTGAGAATACTTCTTAGTACACACGTCATACGATAAATACTAACGTTAAAATTCATGTTTAAAATCTTAAACATACCTGTTGTTTTAATTAAAAACTTACCTAACTTACTTGAATATTTAACTCGCTTAAAGCAATAACCTAGTTTGTCAATACTAAATACGTGTATAGTTGGTCGGGGCGGTGCGCGCGCGCATCAATATAGCCCGATCGGCGCGCCGCCGTCCGTCAATACACGTCACGCGGCGGTTTAATAATAAAACTCCAAATGCGGTGGACGCGGCTACGTTCAACAACCTTGCGGAAAGCTTGTTACTTATTATATTATTATTTAACGACGTTATTATTGTCCTTAATCAATTGCTACGGTTTCTGGACATCTAAAATATTATGGGAAATATTCCTTTTAAAATAAGGTAATATTTTGAATAGAGAATGTATCCATAGCATGCCGTTACGTGACTTCATTTGGATATGAAAAAAAGTTTAAAAGTAGAGAATGGAGTGATTTTTACTTAAAAGATTTTTGAATAGAATATATTATGTATAAAAATGAGATTTATCTATACGAATTATATAATAATTAATACACAATGGCATAATATTTTTTGCAACATAATATTACTAGTTAATAAACACCTAATAAATGTCAATGAATCAACGATGAAAGATAACACAAGTATCGATAGTAACAGTAGCACCGTTATATAGAAAGACTGCGTCTGCGTAGAGGCCTTTCCCACGGCCTCACCGCTGTTCCGCCTAATTTCTCAGAGTTACAAACGCTGACAACGTTTTGAGACGAAGAAATTCTGCAATACATGTTTTATAAGGCGTCGTTATAATAATTTTTATCGTATTGTTTTATTATGAATGTACGCTTTATTTATTATCAATAAAAAATATTATCTTACCAAAGATTTCAGATAGTGATAACTTTATTTTAGTATATTTATTTACATTTAAAAGAGTCGCATTGTATACAAAATATTTACAACTACTATAGCGTTTAATATGCATATGCATATTCACAGTAAGCTCACATCGTGTAGAGGGCACTCTATACTAATTAATAGGTCAACGGACCGTTGCCATACTGTTTGATTTGTTTGATTGAGTTTATAACTGTTGCTTGCTACACAGATTATATAAAAAAAACACGTATTTTTACTTAACACGTATAAAATGTAAAGAAAGGAGATCTACTAGTGACTAGCGTAGCGGATGCTTCGTTATCGGACCCATCTCAAACAGATCGCCTGCGATGAGATAATATTTGAATTAGATAAGCGACTCAAAACACTATAATATTACGAGGAATCTGTCGGAAAGATAACGCATAGAGACGGTATGTGTATGAAAAAAAAATACATTAAATATTCTACTGCAATATGAGTTCCTTTGAAATATTATAATGGATTATTCTGTCATTATTTGTAAGAATAAGATAACAGAGAGGCTTAGCGAGATACACAGGGATCAGCTCATCTATCTCATTCGGTGCGGTGCGGCTCGTGTGCGTGTCCGAGGGCGTAGCGTGCATACTGCATAGGCGCAACGCGCCGCGCCGTGGGTCAACGACTGCGCCCCGACCGCCTCAAATATTTCTACTGAAGTGTTCAACATAGACTACTTACTACCTTAGAAAATGTTAGTTTATTACAATTACCAACGTTGTCGTCACAGTATGAAACAAGCGTTCGACTCTATTTGTAATGATAGACAATTTTGCGGATAATGGGATAATGGAATGCGATATTTAATATATCTAGCTGATTTCCAAAGTTGGCGTTAATTTGATTACTTTTATTGATTTAATTAAGAAGGAACGTATGTATGGTAACAAGCTATAATTTATAAGGTCTTATATAACACACAATCAAAGGGCACATTGTGAGGAATCCGAGCGACCGGCCGCCAGCCGACGCACGCGCACGCTGCTCGTTTACCGACGGTCATTAAAATTGGTCTCGGAATTCGTGAACAAGAAATCAAAGCGATCAATTTGTGTGGTTCCCTATAAAAGCGTCCATATAGTTTAAATATTAGTATAGGTAATTTCGAAAACATTTTTTGTGGTCGTAGACAGATCGTCACGGAATTTGTGATGGAAGTGGCCGGCTCCCTTAGCGTGGACAGTCGGGGGGACTGTCCCCCGAACATCTGTCTACACAATACGTCCACAAGACATGTGCAGTGAGGATCAGGTGTCGTACTGACCGCGGGCAAGCCCGGTGGAACGGGTTATGAAACCAGTCGGTCCAGGCCGTCGACACAAGAAAGTAAAACCTAATATTTCGGTATTTCAATATGATAGAGTCGTAGTAGCAATATAAATCGCAAATAAACCCATACAAATACGATTGAAACTAGAGAATGGCAGCTATCAGACGCGCGGAACATTAAGCGCAAACAAAAATGCTTGTTGGGCTCGACTAGTTATAGACAGCTATAAGACCGAAAATAACACCATATTGGCACTATAGTTGTTCACTAACTAATTAAAAAAATATTATTCGTTTCTACTAAAAAATTGTACTTATTACATTACATAAAACAACTTAACTGAGATTCGATCTCTTCGTAGGATATGCGGAGTCAGCTTAGCTGATCGAATCCGCAGTGAAGAGATACACAGAATAGCAGGTACTAGCGAGGATGTCACGGTGAGAATGAAGAAGAACGTGCTCAGCTGGTTCGGGCACGTCGAAAGAACAGCAAAAAAGATTTATGACTCCGCATATCCTACCAAGAGATAAAATCATTTAAATGGACATAAATAAAGACCAATTAGATTTAGAGCCAATTATTTAGATTACTTAGCGAAGAACAAAACAGAAAAAAATAGTGAATCCAGTTAGTGAATGCGCGTTGCATTTTAGTAGTATTGTAAAGAGTCACATGACACGGTGCCCGTAGATACTCCTAATTAACTATTGTACGAATAAGCAACACTGTCTAGACATATTCCGGCTTAGTTACAGATCAGTGAAATTTACTGACAATGCCTTAATTACGATGGTGACTGGAGTGCCAACAAAATAAATTATTTACATTTTATTACAATTAATTTAAATTTATTTACATTTGTCAGAAAAGATATTAAAGGCGATATAATATGGTTACAATGTATTTTGTTTAATTGAATTGATATTTATTTGTATTTCAACATGTGTAGTAGGTAATTTAGTTATTCAAATGCACCTAGTACCTAATTATTCATCAAAAAAGTTTCTTTGTCTTGTGTAAGATAAATTAATATAATTTTTGGATTATTAAATAAAAAACATTTTGGCAATAACATTAACCTCTCATCTCGTTAACCCAAAACAATAGTAAATTGACAATTTACCAACACGACACGTCTAATTGACGACAGAACAGCTCCCACAATAGTACCTATAGATGCACACTCCAAGGTCCGTCACACGCGGCGCTCGGGGCGAGGGTGCCGGCGGCAGGCAGGGTGCAGGCAGCAGGCAGCAGGCAGGTAGGTGGGAGGTATCGATCAGCGACGGCGTGCGGGTAGGTGCCACTTATCGCCGTCTTCGCGCCACTTCGCACCTAATTTATCGCGGCCCACCATCGCTTTATTTTGTGCATCAACATTTTTATGACACCGCTTAATTTGATAGAAGCTTGTGCGAACGATTTGTGATCGACGCTAAATATCTATTTATCTTATCGTGATATGATATAAAAATGTAATGTTATAAGATTCGTACTATTTGTGTACATTATAAGGATTAAGCTAAGTGGTTTACGAATGAGATATAACGTATTTTCGATATGAAAAATATTTTTTAAAAAGAAGTCAAAGGGGAGCATGGGACACTCACTATACGTGTACATAAGCGTGAAGGTCACAGGGCACGTGGACACACGGCGCGGGGTAAGGGCGAGCACGAGGGATCGATACCCGCACCCGCACCCGCGTCCGCGTCCGCGCCTCTCTGTGACCCCGCCCGCTCACGATAGCGGCGCGGCGCCCGAACGCTCGCACATTATTGTTATCAAACTATCATAACGCTTAAACGTTTCTATCGGTATTATTGTATAGCGTATAATATCACAATATATATCTATAATGGGAACAGTAGGCATATTCAGCACTATAGTCCAATGTAAGCACTAACCAACACGTGAGACTGAGAGGGGTCAACTTGAGTCAATAGAGTTGCAGTGGTCAGTGGACACGGAGAGTGAATGATTAACGACCGCACTCACCAGACCGTAACAAGCGGATCGTGAGCCGCCAGCGCCCGCCCACGAGGGCTCTAAAGCCTAGTTTAGGTAGGAGCAAAGAACTAATACGAACTAGCAGCTACGTTCCGCGGCACTCGCGTGGCTTTACAGCGATATTGACGTGCACGTTTACAGTATTCAGTGC
Source organism: Heliconius cydno galanthus (assembly GCA_036379175.1). Lineage (NCBI taxonomy): Eukaryota > Metazoa > Arthropoda > Insecta > Lepidoptera > Nymphalidae > Heliconius > Heliconius cydno. Next base: position 17,828 of record JAKRZM010000984.1, read on the forward strand.
AATGGACGTAAGCCTGCATTTGTACGCATACACTATTTTATAAAAAGCGTTCTTTGATTACTGAATTTAGGTTTCTAGTCAACAAACGTCTATAGATGGTCTATTTAGTTAATAAAAAAAAATCGACATTTTGAATTAATTTCAAAAATCTTATCTTTCTAATCATGTAACTCACATTATTCTAATAATTATATATTAATCTAATAAAGCTAAACTATCCGTCACTGTTCTCACAATCACAATATGTATAGCATAATGAATAAACAAGTGCGTTTGAGGCGAGAGCTGGGGGGTCACCGGCTCACCGCTGCCCAGCCCCGTCGCCACCCACCCGCTGTCGCATCATAACCCCCTAATTGCTGCGGGCATGGTCAATGCAATCTACGGTAACTTTGAACCATAAACTAGGGATTCTGACGGGGATAATTGCAAACTCCTACACGAGATGTAACATAATTGAGTTATGCTAATAAAATGTTATGAATACGCCGATGTTTCGTTGTAAAGTGCCTGAATCACCATCACATAATTAAATATGTGTTTATGGGAAGTTTGGTATATTATGGAATATTCTGAGTAATGTTATATTATAGAGTAAAATCAAGGGAGTCATGGCTCAGATTTTGACCTTTATCGAATTCGTTAGAAGGCGTCGGAGGGCCAGAGCGGGCGCAGGGGGTGGGCTGACATTTTACCCACCGCCCACGTTCCACCAGACAAACCCAATCAGGCAGCGCGCTTCTATGGGCACCAACTTAATTTCTGCATCGCAGATCAAAAACAGTTGCAGCGAATGACAATATCAAAATAATGGACACACAAGAATATATTATATAATCTAATTATAGTCTTATGAGATGAGATGACGACATATAAAAACGTCATATAAAAATAAACCATGTCTTTAAAATAAAAATAATGCAAATACCATTGTGAACTCCCTTAAAATATCTTCACTCAATTTAATTAATCACTCAGAAAATCTAATACAATTTATGACTTGTTTATATGAGTTCGATCCAGTATCCAGTAGTATGTAGAGCGACAAATATTAGTTCTGAATGTCAAAGTTGGACAATTTATTTTTAAAACAGTGAATTTACCACTGTATGGTGTACTTTTTTTACTCTTGGTCAAAATGTATAGTAGTAATTTAGTAGTAGAGTGTTACAAAAGGGAAAACCAATATTTCCCAGACGACTAGGTAATGACAGACGAGCGGGAAACACACGCCTATTTTACAAATGAATCAAGTGACGCGGATGCATATTCATGAATGGGACGTGTGATCGCCGCGCGGTGTCTGACTAATTAATGTAACGCACAATCCTATTACCCATGAAGCGTATCCGATTTATTTATTGAGTTAAGAGTCATGAATCCATTAAATCAAAATAAAAAAATCAGCTTCACGCTGTATCCCGCACACAGCAGGGTGGGTAGAGGGAACCTGGTGTTAAGACACTCTGATCCCCACTTTCCGTTCTGGAGGATTGCCTGTTGAGTGGCGGAACGCCGCGCTTTGCCTCGACAACAGAGCGAAGAAATGGACATATAAAAATAAATATATATTTCATATCCTCGAGTGGGCATCGGACCCACAACCAGTCGCGTTTATAGGCACTTTGTTCTCCTGAACCACGACTAGCCTCAAGTTATATTCACATAAAATCTTAACAAACATCAATTTAAACATCATAATTTTTGACACAAGTTTTGTCCAAAAAGATCAGTTTATTCTATCCCCAAGTCACCCCGGCACATCTGCGAAGGCTAAACAGATTATCTCTTGCCGCCCGCCACCGCCGCGCCGGGTCAACCGTTAATCTCAGCACAAATAGGCTCACGTACGCCGCCAGCCTGGGAACTGCCAAGGATTCCTCGCAAATTGTAGCCGGCAGCATTAGGGGACATTACCCACGCGTGTAGCCTGATGTCGCTTTAAACGTTTACACCCATGTATGTAGGTACGGTCCGATGTAATACAAGAAAACTTTTGTTCTTCATAAAATAATATTTTATTTTATGAAGAACAAAAGTTTTTTAAAAAGGAAGTTGATTAAAAAATCATCTTCACGCTTTATCTCGCACACAGCAGGGTAGGCAGAGGGATCCCCTAGTGTTAAGACACTCCGTTCTCCTCTAAATAAAATAAAATAATATTTTGAATAAAATATTATTTTCTGAACATTATCACACTTAATATCATAAAAAATATGATATGACAACACGCATACATTTACTCAATTCATTCAAATGGCACATATTTGCTTCATTAATTAATTTTATATATAGATATTTTTTTATATCACTAGTATGTTATGGTTCATAAAGCAGAATGAAAATATTAGTTTGAAGTTCGATCGTATCGGGAAATTGCTATACGTCCAGTTATTTCCGTCCGCAGTGGCATGGCGGCGACCTTCGGTCGTGCAGCATCAACCCAACCTCTCTCCAACGTCCGTCTGTCGCAATACTTTACATAATTAATCTTAAGAGGTTTTTTTGGTATTATATAGCTATAAAAATTATAAGGCCTCATCTAAATAATGAAAGCGTACCAGTTACAATTTATAGTGTTATATAAATGGCTAATTGAATATACTACATGGTTATTTTAATATTAATTAATCTTCATTATTCATCATTAATTAGAACGTTGAATTAATGTAAATATAGAAAAAATATTTCGCAATACTAACATTATCATTTATCTACTTTTAATATCTATTTACTTTTTTTCGCCAAAAGTTGCTGTTACATTTGAAAGTTTGCAAATGACAATAAATATTGATATAAAGATTGTATTGCATATTATGCATAGCTTTTATTAGCCATGTTTGGTAAATGATATTCTCGAAATAAATAAAGAAGTTTGCGTTGAATCATATTGCTGATTATATTCTAAAACATATCTAAGCTTATAATTTGAAATCTAATTTAAGCATGGTATAAACGTGACGAAGTGGTAAGGGTAGCGTTTCCACAGCGCAGCGAGTCGATACCGTGCGTCCTTGCCCACCCTGTCTCGCCTTATACGCAGAAATGGGTGACCGGGACCGATATACGAGTACCAATTGTAGTCAACAGGGCGCAATTAAGAAAATATTCATAAATACGTTCATTGACGCATTTAAATAATAATTAATATAATTTTAAATGAGCTTCACGCTCCTTCACGTATCCTGCATACCTACAGCAAGATAGGTACATGCTGATGTTAAGACAATTTTACGCTGAATGCTGGAGGCTTTGAGTTGATTGAGTTTCGCCACTCAACACGTAATGCTTTTAGAATTTGCCTCGGCACCAGAGCGAAAAAAATAACAAAATTAAATATTTAATTTCCTCGAGTGGGAATCGAACTCGACTTGGCAATACACTCTTCACTATTTGTAAATTTATCCACCTAATCCAAATGTATTACTAAAAATTTTAATGTTTAAGTTAATGGACCACTTAGCGAGTGGGTTTATAGGACGTGCGGCGCTCTATTCGCGTAATATCGTTAAGTCTAGTTGGCACCTAGGTGCGAAATTACGCAACGCTCGCGCCTCCGTTGAAGCCTTCCTACTATAAACAACTGTTGTTTATAACATAATATATCTCGTTTAAAACGAACTTTTAAACCGAATAATGATAACAAATGAGAATTGTAATAAGGTATCCTGAAATATAACGACAGCATCAGCAATGTTGTTCCCGAGCTAAATGGGTAACCAAGGTTGAAACAATTGACGTTGGCCAGCCACGGTCACAACCCGCAGATTCGTACCATCCCACACAAGGATGGAAACTTATAGTGTATCATTTTCATTATCTAGTGTGGAATCATTATTTTTTGTTAGCATATAGTATAATAATCCTAAAGAATATAATGACCGCCTTGAAATATTAATAGATGTTAAGATTTAGTTTCTTATTGGAATTACAAGTATTGGCAGAAGGTGAACCGTGATAGATCGTTTTGTAAAATCAAAGAAGCTGTAAAAAAGGAAGCTCTAAAATGTATATTAATTGAATACAGATAAAATAAATTATAAAACAACTTGGAATAGAATTCTTATGCTCTTAGTGATAACAATGATATAAGAGAAGTCAACATCGAAAACGTTTGATTTAATAAAGAAACGTAAGCATCATCGTCACAATGGGCAACAGCCAAAATAAGGACCGTTTATGTAGATTTATGTCACGTTCTATTTTGGGATTCGGCCGCACTTGCCTGAATTTGTTCACCGGTGCTGTGCTTGCGCCGATAACTTTAAATAAATACTCGCGCAAGAGAACTCGAGGAGACATTTGGAAAACTAAAAAAAACATTTTCAATGAAATTTATATTTTAGGTTTAAGTAGGATTTAGTTTCTCAATATAGCTATAATCAGTACCAGGTAACGCCAGAATAAATTCGGGACATGGGTATATTTCAAAAAGTAGATTCTGTAAGCTACAATTTATTATGAGTATGATAAACTCAATCAAAAGAGCAGTTCAAAAGGCAAAATTTCAACGTCCAACGGATACTATAGTTAGGAATATCGTGTTATTGTACAATTAACGATGTTGAGTGTTGCCCAATACGTTGTCGAATCACCAAGTTTCTAGCCGTCACGATAACTGTACAATTCTCAACGCCTGTTACGAAACCCGCTAAACTGTTCAGAACAGCTCCGGGAAGTTAATTGTTTGCTAATTTATTGTATGTCAATTACTATAAATGGAATTTAAAGTGGCGGAACTCTACACCACACTTAGTAGGTATTATAAACATAACGAACGCACTAATTCACGAGGAATTTTTTGAAATTCACGAGGCATTTTTTATTATAAAAAAAAATTAGTTCAAAATGATTTTTGTTTCAATACTATATAGCTCAATCAATAAAGTTACTAGTGTTACAAAAACTTTGATATATTACCATACTGGATGGACTATTTATTCATTCTTGCTATCAAGTAAAAGAAGCTCTTAATAGACAATACGCACACAAGTAGGAAGAAGAAGTATCTTGACTCGTGTGAATATGTATGATATAAATTGTCATTCACAAAGTATTCGCAAACTATTTGACGACAGACCACCTGTTGCGTTAGAATAAAGCCGACAACTAGTCTTCGACAGGCTCGGGGGACTGCCTTCAACTTTTCTTGACATCTCGCCAGCACTTTTACTTGAAACTTGTTAGTATAAATTCTACGAACACCACTTCTTATTATAGTTTCAAGATTGAGAATGTAGCTGAAATAATTGTTATTTCAATTTCTTCATACTGTTTGTTCCATTTAAGGTTACTCTTTACTAAATATAATTGAAAATAATAAGCAACAATAAAGAGGCCAGTCGTGGCAAAAGCGAAANCACATGCACAAGAAGAAGTATCTTCTTCTTCTACATATTCATGTATGATATAAATTGTCATTCACAAAGTATTCGCCAACTATTTGACGACAGACCACCTGTTGCGTTAGAATAAAGCCGACAACTAGTCTTCGACAGGCTCGGGGGGACCGCCTTCAACTTTTCTTGACATCTCGCCAGCACTTTTACTTGAAACTTGTTAGTATAAATTCTACGAACACCACTTCTTATTATAGTTTCAAGATTGAGAATGTAGCTGAAATAATTGTTATTTCAATTTCTTCATACTGTTTGTTCCATTTAAGGTTACTCTTTACTAAATATAATTGAAAATAATAAGCAACAATAAAGAGGCCAGTCGTGGCAAAAGCGAAAGGGTGCGACTATAAACGCGACAGCTTGTTCGATTCCCACTCGAGGAAATGAAATATTTAATATTTTCATCTGTTCGCTTTGGTAAAGAGGATTAGCGCGGAGAGTTGAGAGGCGTTAAGTTCCGCCATTCAACATGTAATACAAGCAAATGAATTCGGCGGAAAAACAGGATCACCATTTCTTAACACTAGGTTCCTTTTGTCTACATTGCTATGTACGGAATACAGCGTGAAGCAACAATAATCTATTGAATTATTTGAGTTCTGTTAAATTAAATTCTAAAATATTTAAAAACCTACACCAACAAATAATACACCGCAAAAATTCTCTGTGAAACTTGTCAAACGCTACCAACATTCCAGCTTCCAAGTGTACTTAAATATCGCAGTAAAACGTCATTTATTACATTAATCAGTCTCAAGTTCGCCTCCCTGTCCCTCCTCCTCCCGAGATTCCTCGAGAGAGATGACGTCGCGAGATCTTAATCTTTCGCGTAATTGTTACCGATGATACAACAAATCCCAAGAGCCTGTTAAACGAGCTGTTAAGTTCAGCCTTTTAACCGGCGCCGCGCAAAGTAGTTTACCGATATATTAAAAGTTTTCCACTTAAAAGTGGCTATTTTAAAGCAACCCGCTGAGGAGCAATTCAATCATTAGGTTTATGTACATTTGTGGAGGTTAACAGACTCTAATTATAACAAGTGCCATTAATTATTAGGCATATTTGTGTATTCGCAATTAACTACAATCTTTAAAAGATTAATGGGTTTTGTCATTTATGCAATGACAAGATATTCACAATAAAAATCAATACTCACGGCTAGCAATCAGCTCAGGTGCGACGACGCCATTCAGGTCGGGCTCCTCGCCATACCAGAATATCCACAACTCCTTGGAGGCGCGGAGCGAGAGCGGCGGCGGCGCGGGCATGCCCGTGTCCAGGTCGTGGGGCACGCGCCGCCACACGCACAGGATGTCGCCGGCGAGGCAGCGCGCGTAGCTGCTGATGACGGGGTCCGCGAGCGGCGCGGCGCCCTCCTCCACGTCGCCGCCGCCGCCGCCGCTCGTCTCCCCCCATACCAGTTTACGCCATTTTATGCCATACAGCTCCGTCTGGAACAAATTCACAGCTCATTAGTTGATCATGTATGGACAAACATAATGTAAAAACAACCAATATACATTTGTATAAAGAACTCTTTCGGTACTAAATGATTGGATACTCAAGGCACCGCCAAATTATTAGGCGTAAGAACTTAAAGGTGCTTTAAGGGGTGTAGGGTAGCACTAAGAGAGGTTATCACGGAATTCCTATAAGAACGAGAAAACGGACTGATACAGACACCAAAACTCGCTGGATAATAAAACATCCGATTGTTTGATGATTTATAAGATTCTAAACTACCCATTATAACATACTTATATTATAACAAATTTAAAGATAAGTTCTCAAATTTATTGTGATGTCAGTTTAATGTAGTCAGATTCTGTTAAATATTGCTGTCTTTAAAATGACAATACACACGACAATAATATCTAATGATAGACTTTCTTGTAGCAATATACGTATTACGGTTTGTAAATTTTAAATATTTGAGTCGTTTGAAAAATCATGTCATTTAATATTGTATTATGTTATTTTTTTATTTCTATAAGCACCGGTTAAACAAGCAGTCTTTTAAACGAAAGTAAAAAATGTATACCGAGGTGTACAAGGTCTTCTACTTGCGACACTCAAATTGCGGTTTCACACCATTTAGGGTTACTTCCACACAATTGATTTTGATGAAATATTAACAGAACCTAACGACATTTTCTAATTTTGGAATATTGGTATAAAATAGTAAAAATTTAGATCAAATTCAAGTTTATTTCTCAAAATGTCACATTCGTTTGCATATTATGTTATAACGTAACGCACGACGAGGCACGAAGGTCGAAAGGTTAATCATCTTGTTACTAAGCCGGAGGTGTGTTAATATTTATAGCCGCAACGCAAAGAGGGTCAACGGACTTCTTCCCGACGTAACCATCTGCAGCGGAAGGGGGTCCACGCACCTGGCAGACGCGCGTGGGGTCGCATCGAAATGCGATAACAGGGGTTTAATTCTAACTAAAAACTTTAGCTAACAATAAGATTAGGTGCATAATTCCCAAGTATATTATATAGCATTATCGAATGAACCCTACGAAATTAAACTATAACGATGCCAACACCAGTAACAAAATGAATCATCTTTCATACAATCATAACAGCATCAGACGTTAACCAGGTCCGTGCGAAGATCGGTCGTATTATTTTAAAGAATGCGCGTACGCATGCCTATCACTGTTTCGGTGCTCGGTGGACGTCTGAGGCGGGCCGCTTTCTAACGCCCGATGCGCTCGCGCGGGACCAACTCACTTTCTACCGTGTGACGTGACCACGCATTAAGGTTAAAATCACGGGTCTACCAAACTCCAACTGTATATTACAGCTTAATCTACATACGGTTAAAAGAGATCGTAGAGACATTCAAAAGAATGATATACTTTTGTGGTTGAAGAAAGCTGAATGCCATTATAGTTGCAGCGGTAAACTACTGAAAGAGCAAGCTTGTACCAATGTCTTCACTCGGCGCTAATGTCTTTCCGTTACTACGACAAAGAGGTCAATAGATTACGATGGAAATTCAAACGTTACATCAAAGCTCGCCCCGCGACATGGCGGATGTTGAGCAAAAATATTCTTCGACAAAGCTCTCGAGTCGTAGAGTAAAACTTGGTTGGGAAAATCTGCGGGTATTTGAATTTAAAATGTGACGCTTGGACGGGCAGGGCCGGGCGATAACGCCCGGGTGAAGCCGCTGAAAAGCCGGTAGTTTTCCGGGAAATTTCCACCCTAACCGGTCCCGCAGCGGACTTACGTAAGTTCGCGCAACTTTACCAACTGAAAACGCAGATGTTCGACAAAGCCTCATTGTTTTGTGAAATATAAAGTTGTGTGGAACTGTGTTAATATGGAAACTTAAATATTTGGATTTATACTTTGAAATGTTGACTGTAAAATTTTATTATAGTAATTAACGTAATCATTTTACCACGCTGAGTTAAAAAAAATCTATGTACATTTATATTATACATTTAACGTATTATACATTTACTTGTTAATAAATATTTAGCTGAATTTTTAACGAAGTTACATTACAATAAATTTATTTAATTGTAATTTTATTTAAAAAATGTTACAATCTTTCTTATGTCATATCTAAATAGATACTAAATATATTTGAATATACTCTATTTAATAAACTGATATAAACAACAACTATTCAAGTGGTTTGCGTAACAATCTATCCGGATCTCTCGTTAAAGAAGAAAAAAAATCCCGCAACTATAAAATAATATGCAGATTAAATAAACAGTTGACTGTAAACAATGTAGGTCCGTAAAGCAAGCATAACCGAGAACGGAAAAAACTGCACGACCAAAAAAGTCGAACACCGCTAGCCGAGAGCGAGGATAGAGAGAGAGAGGGAGAGACGGAGGTGCGGCGTGCGACAGAGACGGCGCGTTGCGAAAGTGAGAGGAGGCGAGCGCGGCGCGGCAACGGCGCGTTACGTTACTAGCGGGGTAAACAATCGAGGATGATGTGACGGCGGCGTGCGCGCGCGCCCCCGCGCCTCCCCCCGCCCTGCACTTCGCTACTGCATTTTTACCGTGTGACGTCACTACTCTACATGGGGTGGCTTTTTAGTTAGAAGGAGCTAAATATTTAGAACTTGTCTTTACATTGTCATTATTATTATTTATTTGGGTATGCACTTGGTATATAAATATAATTGTAGCGCAATATATCTGTTAACTGTAAACAAATCAATCATTAAGTGATGGCGTTTCGTCTAGACTACAATACGTTTAATGTTGCTCTGTTTTACTTTCAGTGGAATAAATGTTTCCATTCTAAATGTAAAGTATTTCATATCAGTCATATTATGAGTTTTAAATTTTTACTATAAAAGATATATAATATCACTATTGATCTCTTCGTGATGCAGAGCTCACAGCGTGCGACTGTAAACGCAACAGTTATACGGGTTCGATTCCTATTTGGGGGAATGAAATGTAATATTTTCATTTCTTCGCTCTGGTAACGAGTCAAAGTACGAAGTTGAGATGCACCGCCATTTAATAAGCATTGTCTCGAGATTTGGGAGGAAAGTGGTAAAGGAAGTCTATTAACACGAGGTTCCCATGCTCCCCTGCCTACCTGCCTGATATGTGCAGGGCAAAGTGAGAAATTAAAAATATACATATATTACGATACTGTTAGGGTAAAATAGATACTTTAAGAGCCGAAGATTGAGATTAAGAGTGAAAATGGACATAATGTTATATGTTTATCATCCACTATTATAAAAAAAATTGTATTTTATCTATTTTGACCTTTTTTAATACTTATATAAATATTTCTATTCTTTTAGTAAAAAAACTAAATTTAACACAAGATCAGCGAGAGCACCGCCCCGCGAGCGCGACACGGTGCGTGACATGAGCGGCGCATGTCGGCCACTTCCGCGAACATCATTACTATGGATTGCGCGTATCATTTCACCACTTCCAAAGCTCCCACCGCTGGCGACGTGTCAATATAACCTTTATTCATATTGCGTAACGCTCTATATTCGCATGTACCGTTTGTTATATAGCAGCTCGCAGGTGAGTGCCGAGTTACTGTTACCATGCGTTAAGTTGGAGGCGATACACATATTCAGTAAATCAGTAATCAAGATAAGACATGTAGACATGTTGCAATCAATACCTATATTGTTTACAGTTCAACTCGTCGTAAGTATTCAATGTTAATTAGCATACGAATCCATGTTTGTGATACATTTAAATTTAGACTTTATTCTTTATATTTTGATTAGACCCGGTGGAAGTTTCCCGTGGGACTGACACTTGAGGAGTTAAAAGTGCTTCCACTGGTCCAATCTAATAAAGATTATGTTCCTTTTTCTCTGACTTCTACGCTACGGATATGTGTGATAGCGTGATGCTAAATAAAGATTTTGATAAATTTAAAAAATAATTAATCACTTCAAATTAGTATATAGTTATAAATTAGTTCCGTTACCATGATCTTAATCAGCTACGGAAAAAAAAACAATACTTTAAGACGTCATTACTATGTTTCAGTTTACAATGTCAAAAATTCGCACGTGGAGCGTACATTGAGTAGACGCGCTGTAAACAAGAGTCAAAAAGATTCTTCCGACAACCAGAGCCATGTTACCGGGGGCGTGTGGGCGGTGACAACTTGCCACTTGCACCTCTCTCCCTCTCGCCCGCCGCGACGAGGCCGGCGCGAGCGAGACGGTGATGAGAGATGCAGCAGAGCTGTACGGTTATCTGCGCCAATATTAAAATGATAAAACAATTACCTCTGACCTGAGGGATTCAGATTATAGCATGTCATGCTAAGCATCAGTCTTCATTACGTTGATATTGTCTCTAAGATGGAACGGAAATATCATTAGAGGATATTTTTTTCAACGAATAAATAAAATGAATTACCTATTATACCTAATACAAATGATATTTCAATTTAAATGTACGATGCAAAAATCCTTTAACTGTCTTTATTACAAGACAATATTAACACGATTATTGATATACTCGTTTGGGTTACATACAATCTTAAATATACAAAATAATACCTGTTCGAAACAAAGGAGGCGAGAACAAGAGTATAAATAGAAGGCCTCAATTAAAACCGACGCCATGTAAGCTCATGTACGTATGTACGTATGTGTATCTGTTTGACTACAACCCAACTCGTATTGAATACTGATTAATTACCTATGTTACAAAATGTTCCCCACTCAAATACTGGTTAAATTAAAATTAAAACATTAAAAATATATTTGAAATTACATGCATATGCTGCAGAACTAAAAAAAAACTATAAAGAAATTTGATATATATAGTTTATTGAATGCAGCAAATCACACCAATTAGAAGGAAGACTGTGCCATACATTGGATAGATTGGAGCGCGTAGTGCGAACGCATCGATATTGTTATGCGGCAAACGCGTCGGGAGGCACGCGCCGGTGCGCGGGCGCAGCCGCACGGTAACGACTTTGTGAACGACAATATTTTTGTTCTGTGGGGTTTCGGTCGTGATTGACACTAATATATTACTTTGGAAATCATTATTATCTAGATATTTCATTATAATTTTTTAATACAATATGTATGACATGGTGCGATGTTATTATTAATTGGGACAATTTGAGACATTTATTTTAAAAAAAGTAAGCAAATTGATTATTTTTTGTTAGAATTTATGACATCACTAAAATTAATTAACTAAAACGCATCCGCTAAATTATTTATAGTATATTTGTAAATAGAAAATATACTAATAATCGAGGCTATGTTCAAAGTTGTCATAGTAATCGACGTGTATCGTATCGATAGTGTTGTCTATTGTTCGCACGCTTTTGCAATGTCGTAACCGAGTGGAATTAATAAGTTAGCAATCGCCCCGGCGGCCGTTGAACTGCGACACGTTAAGGCGCTAATTAAACCTCGCTGCCAAAATTTGTAAATGTCCACTGCGTTACAATGAATTTGGTCACAATACTATTATAGCTTCGCAAACAAGACGTGCTTATTCCTGTATTACATAACAATTAGCTACTCCTCTTCATATATAAACGTTGATATACAATATTCTAGATACCTATAACGTAAGTATTTACATCGCATGGTATAAAAACAAGTTTTTGAGAAATCCTAAGAAGCACCGCAGATGAGACTGGCGGAACGAAGAAAAAGAAGCAAAACGTGAGGTCCGGAGGCAATTACACCCTCGCGAGGGTGAAGGGTACCAGGCTCAGGTAGGCTGCACTACAGTACGCTATCCAACTAACGGTAAAGACAGGCGCGCGCGTCCGCGGTCAACGAACCTTCAATACGAGAACATCTAGAATTTTGAGGATTTGCCCTAGTTTTTTCGGTTGGTATTACGTAACGTAGTCGGTATTACCACAAAACTGACTTAGTTACAAACATTTCTTGTTTTTAAATTTGATATTTCTTCCATTTATTTCAAAATTAAAACAGAATAAGTGTTATAAAAAAATGTGGTTCGTATGAGAGACGCCATCCATCTAAATATTCCGGGGCTCATATTGTAAGCGTGTGTTATCACAATGCGGATTCTGATTGGAGCGCCGCATAGCTTTTACGAATACAAAGGACTACGAGAGGAGATTGTGTCGAACGTACGCTTCGGAATAAGGGACACCGACACCGAGACATGTTGTCACTCATTTGAAATACCTTCAATATTTATCACTGTTTTACATGCGGTTCCGATCAAAATTTACAAAAAGTCACCCTTTGGAATATATTAGGATGTAATAGATGAGATAAGAATATATTTGAGATAGTTTAAAAAAACAAAAAAAAAATTCTTTGATATGAGGTAGCGATTATGTGGTCCTCATTAACGTTATTATAATTCTTATGCATATTGTGCGCCCTAGAATGACAAGGTGGAAATGTCACCTCGACTGACTTTATAGCATGTCCTTTATTTAAGGTCAAAGTGGGTCACCCCAGGATTGGTAGGATTGTTTGCATTTCTAAGCTAACGATGCCGCTTTGTGTATACCGCCTACTTATTTTTTTAATGCTTATAGTTTCAAGTATGGAAAAATAATTGTTTCTAAACAGAATTTGTATTCGTATTTTTTTGTAATCACTTCTTGTATAGTTCTATTATGGTGACACGAAATATAGTGTGCTACGCACCATTTACTAAGTGTTACACGGCAAACTACAACTTTTCTTGCGCTTAGAGGTGAATAATTTCATTCTTTGTAACAATAAAATATATTACAAAAATATTTAAACAAAAGTATATTACATTTTATTTTAAAATAACGATATCTAGTATATAGAAATTAGACAATGCATATTCTTTCTATCTGTTCTGTTATTCATTAATAACAAAATAAATTTATAATAAATTTCATTAAAAGCGCACAAAATTATACATAATGTAGCAACAAATAGCCATAATATGTGACGAATTGCGAAATCATAACTTTATAGAGCCATAACTTGAGCGGCGTATATAAAAGACAGTCGGCAAATTCATTGGGTGCAATCTTCGGCACTGATCGCAGAAACGAGTTCGCGTGTTGGCGACTGTGGCCGGTAGGGGGAGTATCGGGTAGGGGGGAGGGGAGGAGGAGGAGGAGGAGGAGGAGGGGTTCCTCGTTGAGTGAAAGCGTTTTAAATTTAATCGCATGCCCTCAGTCGGACGCTGCATACGGCCGAGTTTCCGACGCTATATCGAGAGGCCCTTGTTTACGTGCTAACGCATAATACCTAATTGCGCAACACCGACGTCGACAATCTTGTACTTTGTTTACGGCGCAGCGCAACCTAAATACATTATATATTCATCGAATGCACTACCATTTATTATATTGTTCATCGTTGCTTATGACCTCATTAGACCTTTTCACTATTTAAACGATCAAATTTTACCAATTAATATGAAATTTTGATTTTAAAATCAAAATGTACTCTCATACCAATATTGAAGTTGTCAGAGGGTATGAAAAAACTTATAAGCATACAACTAGATATTTAAGTTAAACTTGTTTTCCGTGAGCACAGGGTCACAAAGGAAGGGCCAAGGCAACTCAAACATAAGGTTGCAATAAAAACAGAAAATATTTCATTACTTTACAAGAATAAAAAAGTAGTTTTATACATTTATGTCTATATTACGAAAAACGGTATTATTACGATAACATTACGAAGTCTTCTCTTTATTGGTATTACAAAATCTCGCTATCAGGAAGAAGCCAGTGCAAGGATCATCGATCAAATCTCCAGCATTTATCCTTGACCTAAAGGTAGGTAGTTGTTCTTTTCCCATACATTACCATGAGTTACATCCGGTCAAGGCTGCGATGACTGGAGGAAAAACTCGGTATTTATTGCTCTACACTTTCTGTTTTGTCCCTTTTCATCATACGTTAAACGCAGTTTACGCAAAGTGAAACGGAATGTTTCCATTACAACACGGATGATTCATATAAAAACATTTGAATTTGAAAAATTTTAAAAGTGAGATCGATTATCTCATTAAATTTGCTCTTATGTAAACTCTTTATTTATTCAAAAATAAACAGAGGTACCAACTTGTTGGAAAATACTCACTACCCAGTGTGTATTTTACTATTTTAATAGGTATATTGTACCAGAATAAAATTAAACGAGAAATTATATCAACAGAAATGAGATAATAGAATGAAAATAAAAAATATTTACATAATCTTTATGTATAAATAAAATAAATCAATTTTCAATGAAAGTGATAATCTTTTTTAATAAATATTGAGAATGATATTTGTATTATCTTAAATATCATATTATATTATGATAGCGCAAAAAGTGATAATCAACAGTCGATAAACATTACTGTTAAAGATATAAGAAATCAATATACCTAATATTTACAATAAATGTTTTGCAATTAATAGCGAAAAAATATATCTTCAAAAATAATGACCAAAAATGAGTAGTAATAGTTGTATGTACAACGTCCAGTATGTTAATGAATGTTTTGAAGGGCCAATTAATGCGGTGCGCCGGATTAGCGAGAGTGCGCCCGAGAGTGTGCCGGCTCGCCGCGGCCGACCATATGTAGGTCAAGATAAGAGAGGAACCCGCTACCTCCGCTCACGCTGCCGCTTCATCACTTGCACACTTGGTCAATCCAAATTATACCAGTCATCATAATGACCGCAATAAATATACTTGTATCAGTATCATTTCTTTGACATTTGCCCTTATTCCTATTTTCAAGACTACTCGGAATTCCTCATTTCTTTCAAAAGTTAAGCAAAGTTGTGAAATGTTTTAAAGAAGGAATACATTGTTATAAAACTTGCAAACTTTATGAGGTCGGCGGAGAAAGGATTGTTTTCAATAGGTACGCTAGGAACTAGGTGAAGGACGCTTTCTACAATTGCTATTTATCAAGGACGTCCTCGCGATATCCTCGCTTGAGACGTAACATTATTTTTAACTCTTAGAATAATAAAAGTACATAGATTTTTTTAACTTTACTGTAAACGTGGGTTCACGCACATAGTATGGTAGGCAGAGGGAACATGGGAACCCAGTGTTAAGACTTCCATTCTCCACTTTCCACCTAGTTCTGAAGAATTACAATACTTAATGTATTATGCGGAACAGGTATGTATGTAAACGAAAACAAATAAATAGCTCTATGTCACAATTTACTGTAAGTATGTTTAATCAAAAAGTAATTTCATATTTTTTAGATAACACTATCTGATAGTTTTCCACAATTGCAAGAACTCTTTATCTATGGCGTCATATAAGACAAAGAGGAGTGATAAATTGATAATGACGATAACTTCGTGTAAAATAAAAATTAGAAATGTCACAACTCGATTCGAGTTTAAGTTTGTTAGAAATATCCAAATTATCACATAAACATTGTTATTCTTTTATTTTGACTGATTAGGTGTCAAATTAGTAACTGCCACCTCCTACAAGTATCTATAATTGACGTAAGTGCTATTAATTATAGGTCAATCAATAATAATATTATGATAATTAAAGAAAGTTTTGTTTATATGTACTGTTAATGACATAATTATGTTTTATGTTTTCCGAATTTTGATAATTGTAGCATGTACATAACCCATCTTAAAATTGTAAAGGTTACTTTAGGGATATTTTTGTCCTATCTCTAACAAAATAGGTATATTTAGGAATTGTAATAAGATTGTGTTAGTATGAGATCTACAACCGAACATCTGTTGTTAGATTTTGCTCTTAGTGTATACAAATAAATATTAAAGACAAGATTTTGTTCCGATTCGGCAGCCGATTATCTGTACAATTTATATGCTAAAATATATATTTGTTATAAGCGGTACAATATTATTATCAATACAAGTGATAAGGACCGCCACTTGTGCTCAAACCCTGATACTTTAACACACGTGACATTGTAATTTATTATCTGCAAACGAGACCGCCCTTCAATTCTAAATTATTTATTCTTTTCGCGCGTCCTTGTACAATCTAAGAATCTTTTAATCTTGCTTTTGCTCAATTAGAAGGAGTTTCTTATTTTCCCTACTTAAAACATATTTACAAAACTAATATTATATTAAAGAAAGAATAATCTGAACCTCCCTCCCTCTTATTCTGTAACTGCTTATAATTTTTTTTCGCTATAATTTTATTTATCAATTATCTTTCTTAATTTGTGTAAAAGAGAATAAAAATAATCAACTCCTGCGCATTATAAAAGGAAAAAAAAATATATAAAAAATAGATACAGTAATGTAAATATTCATCGTCTTTGCTTAAAATACTACAAAGTTACATAGCATATCTAATATAATTTGAAATTATTATTTTTTTCCAAGTTAGAAGTCGTTAAATCATATTGCAGATATTTAACTGCGAATTCCCGCTCACGATGTAGATAACTATGATCACTTAAGGCCACATACGTCAGCTGATAAGGCATAGTTTTATCTATTCTCTAAGCAATAAACACTGACAGTGAACGCTGGTGCAGGAAATGTACCTACATACTATGTACACTACACAGTAAAGCCATCTAATTATTTATTAAGCGAATATTGTCCTTTTTTATTTTGTTTATAACAACGGAAATAAAATGAATCTATCGCAATTCAACAATTAGTACACTCACAAAGGTCGTTTAAATAGCATATAAAAACGCCAGGTAACCATTTTAATAAAAGTGAAATCTTTATAAATTTTAATTACTTTTAGAAAAACTGTTACGAGCTGTAATTTAAAAGTCAATTTAAATACAAGAGAAAATGAAGATTATGTATAAAATGCATAATATACATTGAAACTGTTAGCGGTTTCACTGTGACATAACGATAACAGACGCCATTCCCACGACAATTAGTATAAACCGATATGGCTACTATGTGCGATATAGAAGGACGATAGCGGACAAAATATTATTTTGATATCAACCACTTGAGTTAATGGAGGTTCCTGGTGATGGCGCGTGTCCCATTCAGGGGTAAATTGGTGGCGGGGTCGTTTACACGGAGATAAGAGGTCCAGCCGCTGAGATATCCCATGAATAACTGAGCGACGGTTTCGGGCGGTCAATGGACAATATTGCCGCAACGGTGCTTGCGGAAATTACTGCTAGAATATTAATCTATCGTAATATCAAAGGGAATTGTGACGCCACGAACTACGAACCACGAATACTAAGTTTATTATGTAGTACATTTTTAAGTCATATAACAGTCCGCATATTTGAAATTATGAGTAAATTATGAAACTTAGAAAACATAATACGAAAATGCAATAAATGTCAAAGTCTGTTTTGAAGGGGTTTTATTTCATTAATAAATATATTTTTTGTTTTATTCAATATATTTTTTAAACGATACCACTATCAGGATGTGCACAACAGTTGCAGAACAGTCGGAGGCGTCAAACGGCGTAGGTATGGGAAAGTTAAGACTACGACCATTCATAACGCTTGAATGAGCCCGACGCGCGACGACCGGCGCCCGCGCAGGTCGCGCGCTGCGGCCCCGCGCACTGCGCAGATTGTACAGGATCGGCGGAGGACGTAACACCAAAAGACTAATAACTGAATTATTTATACGAAAATGTATTCATATTTATTTAGGTGACATTAAAATATAAAAGTTAATAAAATAAAATATATATTTTTTTAATTGTTCAGTATTATTTTATAACTGCCGGTAAATCTATACTGTAAGCAAATAAAAGACAAATAGAAACAGTCCCGGACTACTGATAATCGTTAGAAAATGTGACTTTTAATTACACTTGTAGTTACAATAGAATTATCGATGATTGATTATAGGACTTCATAATATTATTGATCTAGCTGGCTCGACCAAGGTCGACTTATAAAACGTATTTAATGCGACTAACTTGGCATTTATGAATGTAGGTCTGTGGGTCATTATTAATCATAATGATAAAGACGATAAAGGCCAATGTTAAAAAAAGAGGATTCTTATTTGAGTGCAAACGTTTTTATCTTTCGTGTTTAAAAATCAAGTATGTGTATGATCTAAAGTGTATTGAACCCGGCGCAATGTCAGCCGTCGTAGGTCGGTGCGTCACCGTCACCGCCGCGGCGGCCGATGGAAACGAAAGCATTCCGCGCAACAATAGCGGCCGTGTCCGCAACCGTCGCATAAATAATTAGACAATAAGCAGGCAGGCAAGAAATCAGTCATTTGTATCGCGGCGAGATAGGCGGAGCGCCTCTTGGGGAGTGGGGGGAGGCAGGGTGCGGGTGCAGGCGCGCGCCGCCGCGCGGAGATGTGGCAACGCGTCAGGTGGAAATGGCGCCCGGCTGCTCTCCGCCGAGGAGCGCCCCCACCCTCCCCACGCGCGCGGGCTCCCCCCGCCCCGCCCCGCGCCGCGCGCTAATCCTCGCCCGAACACAATCTGATAAAATTCGCGCCAGCTACGAATGTTACGCAAAGCGACTCCACACTACGGCACGCCGATAATGAATGACCCGACCCGCGACGGTCTCTCCGCCGCCGCACCGCACATAAACATTCCCACTATCATGAGTTATGTCGCAGTATCGGACGCAGCTGTAAGAATGCAAGTAATAAGAAAGTTATTTCCTCGACCTGGCGAAACTAGTCTCGCGGACGCATTACGGTCCGCACTCCGCGTTACGGCCAGGTGAATTCAAAACGACCTCTATGGGCCTGCGGCTCCCTGTGGCCTCGCTCGCTGACTGTGATCATCCCGAGCGGGTTAGCAACGCGACATGACTCCGCTTCTTGGAGTACGATGCCAGGATGACTAACGGTCGAGCGTCACGACCCGACCGACCGTGGATTCATCCACACTAAATATTTAACGCAATTGATCGATTTCATTACCGTATCGCATTAAGGTGAATTTTGTATATCACCGACGGCCAACGATAATTGGACCGTTTGGTCATCATGGATTTATTGTTGACTTACGTAGAATTAAACTATTTCAAGTTCTATAGTACCGTAGCGCACAATAATATTGTCAATATAGTAGTAGGGATTTCGAAAGAAAAGTACCTATGAGTTCTTTCATCAATGTAAAAGTGACTTACCAAGGCGAAGAAGTTTGTGTGGCAATCCTCGAGACTTGCACCGTTTGTTTGGTGATTTTGATGCGTCATGGTAGTCCGAGGCACTTCATTTTCATTTCACAACACTAAAAACTGATTCAATCTTAAAGAAACCACTCAAAATCTTAAAATCATCACCGACATTTAGTGAAGTTTTCACCTTTCAATGGCGACTGGAAAATGGCGGATAGGAAACAACAACCCAAGCCGACGGTAGCGCACGTAGCGGCACCGATATAAACTAACAGATATCGTCCAGAAATATACGTACGTTACATTTCATGCATATCACGTACTTATGTTAAAAGTTATATTATCAAATACAACTTTTAAAATACTTTTATGCTTAACTACAACGATATATACCTATAAATTATGATTTCACTTTTTTCATAACTATTTTAAGATAAAGGTTAATATAAAATATTATGCTCAATTAAAAGATTTATTTAGTGCTAATGCATCTAAATTTAAGTAGTATGCGTGTATTGTAGCATTAATTATAAAAAATTAAGATGTCAAATTTATGAAGAGCATAAATATTTCGTCAATTATATTGAGGTTGATTTTTTTAAATATAGAAAGCAATTAACAATTTCTATAGACACTTTTACAAAACAATGTTGCGTAACATACTTTTTTCCAAAACCAGCAAAAAGTTACAGGTTAAGTTGAATTTATTCTTAATTTAATATGTTTTTATGTTTTATAACCTTAACCGTCTATATTTTATAACTTTCAGGTAGTATGTGTTAGATATAAACAAGCGAAATTTCCAAAAATTGATAAGAAATTGCAAGCTGCAGCCGAATCTCTTGCTTCTAGAGGGTAATTAGTTAAATAAAATAGTTAAACGTAACCTACTCGCTATTCTGAAAAGATCTATCAGAACTTACCAAATAACTTTCATAATTCTAGATTTCTTCGCCCTAACAAGCCTTGGGATCCACCCGCAGATATTGATAAGATTGTTTTAAAAGTGTGTTCTGATAATGGACTCCAAAATGAATCTGAATTTGATTCTCTTGAACAAAAATATACAGTATTGAAAGCATGTTTTGATCAAACGGGACATGGTGTACCAAATTCATTACTTCATACTATAGAAACAGTAGGTAAGTAAATTACCAATTAAATATGTTAGTTCAACTGTATGTTTATTGGTATTATGGAATAAAAACTGGAATTTATTTATTCTATTTGAGTATCAATAGTAATTAATTGTTTATTGCAAATGGTAAAAATATTATGATTATATTACATAACATTTTTATATACATACA
The DNA here is from genome assembly GCA_036379175.1 of Heliconius cydno galanthus. Classification (NCBI taxonomy): domain Eukaryota; kingdom Metazoa; phylum Arthropoda; class Insecta; order Lepidoptera; family Nymphalidae; genus Heliconius; species Heliconius cydno. Next base: position 39,074 of record JAKRZM010000984.1, read on the forward strand.
TACATAGCTTCACACTATCCCTAGTTGGGTAGTCAGAGAGAACAGAGTGCCAAAAGCTACGGTCACATTTTTATATTGCAGTAAACTTTTACTAATAAGCTCCTTTGTTAAATAATTAATGAAACATGAAGTATTTTTTCTTAAGTTTCAACAATATATGTATTTTTAGATGACTTAAGAACATTTTATGAAACACCAGTAGATACACTTAGCCCATTTGATAATTTAAAGAAATTGGACTTGCCAAAGAACCTGCACATCCAAGAAAATTATGTGCGATACCATCCAGGTAGGTGTCTATAAAACATAATATATGAGGGAATTTTTTAACATTCTGTTCTGCTTATAATGTGCATGTTAAACAGTAATCACTTTGTTGCACATCAAACAACACAACAAATTCAGATTGTATAGAGGCCAAAAAAGGAGATGTGTGTGTAAACTAAATAAGATATATTACACTATATAAGAGAGTTAAGACTTTAAAATTAAATGACAGCTTCATATATATTTATTTTTATGATTACATTAATAAGCTTTGTAGAAATTAATATTTTAATATGATATTTTTATTTTCAAATTACATTTTCAGCTTTTGGCAGTAAACTAGTGTTAACCACTCTCCACTGTATTTTTTAGCTTTACATTTTTTACGAGATATAGCTGGGTACTCACAGAAATCTTTGTGTTAAAATACTCCATTCCCTGCTTCACTTCACTGTGTTACATGTTGGCAGAACTAAATGAGAAGTAAAAATAACTCATTCTCTTATGTGAAGGTTAATTCCATAAACATTGCATTTACAGTGAGAGTCTTTCTCACTATGTAATTATTATATACATACTTATAACTGAAAGTATAAAAACTAATGTGTTTATTTGATTTTATTTACCTCATTACATAACTTTTACTTATTTTCAGATAAAGATACTCTGTTTAATGGAAAGACAGCATTCCCCAAGAGTTCAACAATAGTATCAGGTCTAAAGACTAAAAAGAAGTATGAAGGTTTTACTGCAAAGACATCATGGCCTTAATTAATCAATATGTAAAAAGTTATATATATTAGTTAAGTAGTATATTAAATGTATAATATTATCTTATGATGTTTTATTATTACATACATATGTGTGTACTTACTACTTCCACACACTCATGAAAATTAAAAATATAGTATAGTAATTGTAATTCAATTGTACAAATTCTCATATACATATATTGTGGCCAGTTGTGGTGCAGGGGCAGAAGCATGTGACTGTATGCATAACTGGTTGTGGGTTCAATTCCCACTTAAAAAAATAAAGTATTTTATTTTTATTTCTTAAATGTGGTGTCGAGGCAAAGCACGGCGTTGCGTAACGCAAATCAACACGCAATGTTTTAGAAAATTGGGAAATAATAAACACATGTACATAATAGAAATAACCCTAAGGTTGTAATCTCTTTAATCTTGTAATATCTTATCACTTACTTACACTTAGTAAAAAAATTACACTGGGTATATTTAGAAAAAAATGGCTGTTCAACTAAGATTCCAAAATATTCTTTATTATTTGCATAAAGTACATTTATGTTTATTTTAATTTAAGCTTACTACCCCATTCGTTGGATCTATCAGCTAAACTCATTCTATTAAAGTGTTCTTCGCTAATTCCTAACGTGAAAAATAAATTCATTTTTTACTTGCTCAATGAAGCAAAATAAATAAAAAAATAATCGTTTGTGAACAGTTTTATCTAAAATTTTTAAGTGTGATATTAAAATAAAGAACTTAATGAAATAGCTTTATTGAATCATTTTAATGATATTACAAATAATAACAAAGAAAGAAGCTATTAAAATGTTGGATTTTTGTGATTTACAATTTAACTTCAATTAGTTTTTTTATAATTGCCACTACTGAACGTTATGTAAAATTTCAATTTAATGTGACGTTCAAAATTTTTGACATTGACACTTGACAGACTTATGAGTAATGTACGAATACAACCTGCATTTGATATTTCAATAAGAAATATCCAAAAATGAATATATTTAAGTAAAATAATATATATTAAATACATATAATACATAAAACATATTAAAATGGATATACTTTCTATCATATTTATACTGTTTTTCATTGTTCTACTCGTTTACTCATGTGTTTCATGGTAAGTTGATGTCAGCTTTCTGTTTGTTTTGCATTTACTATGTACAGTGGCCTAATTTACAATAAAATTATATTTAATATTTTTAACTTGATATTTTTAAACTGATTTAATAAATAAAATTTTAATATATTTCTCAGGAAATCTTACATTTATCATAAGAGATTAAATTATTAATTCTTAAATATTTGTTAATAATTAACACGCCTAATTTGATATACACGTAAAAAAATATAATAATAAAAATCAAAATATTAACTTAATATTTTAGCTTATTACCAGTTGTATTAGCTTGGCTTTTCAAGAGAAAGTTTCATATTAAATTAAAAATTGGGAGAATATCAATACCTAAGTTGATATTTCATGATGTGAGCCTGTCAAAAGATGGTTATTATATGGTAAGTATTCATATGAATGATCTTATAATAAAACTTTGAAAAGTAACCCTTGATATTAAATATACCCTTTAATAAAATATTGAATTGTTATTGTTTTGCAGCTGAATGTAAAAAACAATTTTCCTCTGTCCAGAAACAATTTATGGAAAATAAATAAATTTTAATTTTAATTTAATTATACAGAGTGTTTTTGTCAGCACTACTTTAAATGAAACCACAGTTTTAACTACTCTATGAAAGCTTAATACAATTATTTTTTTTTGTTTTTTTTTTCAAACAAAATAAATAATAAAATTTAATATAAATAAATTTTATTTAAATTATCTTTGTAAAATAAAACAAGATTTGTTAAGGATGACGCACGCACACATAACCCTATCAAAAGGACACCGCCGCACACACCTCATTCTGAAATTGAGTCATAGTTATTGAAGAAAAAGTTAAAAATTGTTTAACCTTTGGTAGTACTGTGGTAGTAGTAAGTGTTTCCGTTATTGGTGTCTATGCATAACTGTGCCACACGAAATACAGGTGATAAACATTGTGAAAGTGAAGTGAAACAAGTAAAAAAAATCCTATGTCTAAAGTGTTGAGGTATCTTGATTAATTTCTTTAGATATGGGTTTGAATTATTTTATCCTGTTTGCTGTTCCCTCAAAAGGAGCGCTGACACTTCCATCCTGTATATTGTTTTTTTTGTTTAAATTCACAGCAAAGAGTTCTGCTATATTTAGTAGAAAGTGGGGTATCAGAGTATCTTGACTCTTGGAGCTACTAGCTCTGCATATTTCTTGTAGTAGTTTTTTATAAATTTCTTTAAAAAGAAATGTATACATGACTTATATGTTAGAATAGAATAGAATATTCTTTATTTTACACATAAAAAAAAACAAATAACAGAACAATAAAACTATATGATTATAAGATGTATGCAATTGTCTTATTGCTTCAAGCAATCTCTTACAGTTAATTTTTAATAATAAATTTATATTAATCTATTTGTTTTGTACTTTTCAGCACATAAATACAGTGAATATTCGAACTAGCTTTTTTTATTCAGATATAAATAAATTAGTTTCAGTAGTGATTAATACTATAGTAATAACTAATAATGCAGAGGAAAAGAGAAATGCTGTAGTTGAGACAATATTGAAACCATTATTATCTAAACAAAACTCAAGTTCCAGGCCAGAAGGGCTCAATGATGTAGCAAATGTTGAAAATATTAATGAATATGATTTTAATTCTGTTGATTGTAAACAGTTGTTGGACTTCAGGGATAAGAAGTTACCACCTGTCCTTATAATGTTTGCGCAAGTAATTTGAAATTGTTTACTGTTATTCTATATAATATATTAAAGTCTTATCATATATAGTCAAATTGAATTGCAAAATGTACAGTAGAAATCTGATTTAGACTAATTATGGTGGTCAACCAATAATTGGGATTAATTAATGTGGATGTGACAGAAGTAGGTGTGAGACATCAGGGACACCTCTCTATAGTTTGCACAAAACATGTTTTTCTAAAAAGCAAATATACTTTGTGATTACCAAAATACTTTATGTATTTCAGTTTATGGGTGTCCATATATACGAAGCTATTATTAACATAAATGGCAGTATAGACAGTGCATGGTCTTTACTAGCTGCATCAGCCAGAGAAATCCATGTAGACGGTGCAGCCGGAGGTCCTGCGAGGACATTAGTGTTCTCAGCCCACATAGATAATGCTAATGTGAAGTTAACTAGGAATTGTAAAAATTTAGCAGATGTATCTTGTTCTAATTTGTTGCTTGAAGGCACTGTTAAAGCGGAAGGACCTTTGAATGTAGAGGCGAGTTGATGTATTAAGTTTATTTAGTGCTTCTTTGATTTGGATTTCTATTGTGATAATAAGAGAAATAAAAAAAAATAACATGTTTAAACATAAGTTACTACCTTTTCTTATGCAGTGTAATATATGATCAAAATTATATTCAAATCTGTTAGCATTTATGTTAGTTAGAAAAAAATAAAAAAGTAATTTATGTTTCAATCCAATCCATTTGCAGAAAATTCATACATTAATATGTAGTCCAAAAGTATTAGTTGAGGATGAGTTGTATGCTTGTCTCCAAAAGCACAATAAGAGAAAATACTCTGTGGTACTGCAAAATACTGAACATTACTATGATACATTGTTACTAAGACTCGCTCCTGCTATACCAAAGGTATGCTTTTTTTTAGCTTCATACTTTATCCCGCGTAAAGCAAAATAGATTGAGGTAGCATAGTGTTGAGATACTCTGTTCCCTATGCAACACTCAATTTTGGAGACAATGGGTGATGAGTGGCGGAACACGAATCCCCAAAATAGGAATTTAACTCACAATCTCTTGTACATAGTTAGACTCTGTACTGATGCGGCAAGAAGTCTTAATCTAGTGAAACGATAGTATTTTAGTTATTAGTTAATAATAATATATTTGGCAAATTATTTTTTCAACAGATATTTAGTTTAAAAATAGATGATACGAAAATTGGTTATAAGGACAACATAACAGATACAAATTTTGAGATGAATTTGAGTAGTTTAGAGGTAACTATACTTTTTTCATTTTAATAAAGATTGAAATCAGTTTGTGAAATTATTGATATATGTCTAAATTTAAATTTCTTAGGTTAATTCTAGATTTAGTGCAGCGTCAATAGTATCCAGCTTGCAAATAGGTCCCCAAATGTATGTAGCGTTCCAAATGGACGCGCTAGAGTTGCGGACTGATCGACAAATACGACCGATGTACTTGGATAAATTGAAATTGGATGCTAAGGTATGATATTTTAATGTTTTTTAAATATATATTTTATAAAAAAACATCTAAGTTTTAAAATAAAAATTAAATTAAATCAGCTTCATTCTGTATCCCGCATACAACAGGGTTGGCAGAGGAAACATAGTGTTAAGACACTCTGTTCCACATTTTCCGCTGAATTCTGGCACCCCAGTTTTTCTTATGAAAAATGTTCTGGTCAGTCCATAATGAACAGAGTATTGATAAAATAAGATATATGTAGACAGTATAATATTTAAAATTATGAGAACATTTATGGCAGTGCATTGTTTTATTGTACAGGCGATGGCGCTGTACGCAGGAGATGTGTGGAGCTAATAAAGAAATATTAAAACTATAAATCCAGTCATCCAAGCGCCAGTCGTGGCGCAGGGGGCACAAAATGTGACTACAAACCGACTGGTTGTGGGTTCATTTCCATTTCTTCGCTCTAGTGTCAAGGCAAAGGGCGGCGTTGAGTTCCTCCATTTAAGTTGCAAGCCTTCATTCCGCGGCATGTGGGGCACGGCGTGTCCTACTAGGTTCCCTCTGCCTACCCTGCTATATTCGGGATACAGCGTGAAGCTGTTTTTTTTTAAACTATAAAAAGTATCCGTAGATGCAAATCTTGTTTAAATTTAAACTTACAAATATAAATTCTATAATTAATTTGGTCACAAGATTCGTTTCTTTTCTCAAAATAATAATCTTATTGCAGCTGGAAAAAGGTGTTCTCAATTTGTATCTAATTATAAGCACACTGCATTTAGTGTATGACCATAGCAACACGTTTAAATGGTACAGAGCGTGGAAGAAATTAAAGAAATCCAGACCTTTGGCTGTAGAAGCACAAGAGAAATGTAAGTTTCTTAAATATTTTTTAGATTAATGCTGTGTCCCGCAAATAGCAGAGTAGGCAAAGGCAACGTATTGTTAAGACACATTATTCCTTACTTTTTGCTGAATGATTGAGATATTGTGCGTTGAGTGGCGGAACTCAACGCCACGTCGTTATCGTTTGTCTTACCATAGAGAAGAATGAAAATAATTCATTTCCCCGAGTGAGTAGACCACGAAAGCCTTAATTACTTATTGACTTCAAAAAAATAATGCAAATATCATATATTTCTACCAACAGCATGGAGTACAAACTCCTGGTATGGACGTATAGCCTCGTCCTGTACGATACAAGGTTGTGCGGAACTGCGAGGAGTTTCCCTAAGAGCTGTGAGGTCGTCTATGCCAGAACACGCTGACACCTCGCTTAGTGCCGGATGCAGTGGATTGAAGGTCAAATTAGACCAGCTATTGGATACTAGAGGTTTGATTTTACGCTACATGTTGAGAATTTATATTTTTAAATCTTAGATTTTTGCAATTTGTACGCTTTCCGCCGAATTCTTGAGGCATTGCGTGTTGAGTGGAAAAAGTTAATGCCACTTTACAAGAGCGAGGAAATGGAAATTTTTAATATTTCATTTCGTCAGTGGAGGAACTAACAATCTGTCGCGTTGACAGTCGCACGCTGTTGCCCCTGCGCCAGGACTGGCGTTTAATAATAATGTTTATTTATTTATTTTATTAATTTATTTAATACTTTATTACATCAACTTAAACATAAAAGTGGTACAAGATAAAACAAATGAAAAATGGTGTTAAGGCGGCCTTATCGTTGCGCTTTGAAGCCGTGGATTGCTGCGCATCTGTGACTTTTGATATATAGTAAGACTTTTGATGACATTTGAATTGTAGCCGCCCTGTGTTCTAAATGAATTCCCAAAAAAAGGCTCCACTCGCATATTATTAATATATTACCATTTTGTAATACAGAAGAATCATACAAATGGGTGGTGGCACAACTGGTAGTCGGATCACGTCACTGGAGTGCCGAACTGCTAGTCGACGGGGGGTGGGTTCGATGTGGTCCAGGGAGTGTTGGAAGTGCGGGTGTGGGTGCGGATCCCCCCCCTCGTCGTCACCATTCATGGGACTCTGCTTTATTAGCAGTAGCTCTTGTCAAGTGGGGTACACATGGGCCTAGAGATTCTAAGGTAGTTATTATATTTTAAATAAATAATTAGTATTCAATATTTGAATACTGCTTATTTCTATAAAGAATTCATGATCATCATAAGAAAATATTATCTTTATTTTTACATGTTTACGCCTAGCTTTTTATTACTAATGTAAGGTAGTTTGAGATTTTCAGTTGAGACTAATTATATTTAATTTATATGATATACTTATTTCTTAAATGTATTATATAAAATAAAATATAATATTTATTATCATTTTTACTAGAAAAATGTGTGCAGTAATACATCGCTAGTTTATCTTTTATTGCCCCTTCGTCCTTGTATTTGTCTATATAAAAAGAAAAGCAAATAATAAAGCTATAAAATTGATTATCTATAAAATTTATTATTTGTTATGGACTAAAAAATGTTTTGAAATAAATAAATAATAATAATTATTATTAATTATTATAAATGATTTCTAAAAAAAAAATTTCTATTGTATTTACTTTTCTTAAAATGTATTTTTTAAACTATTACTATAAAACATACCTCAGATCGAAGCCATGATGGACTGCCTCCGTCTCGAATGGAGTCCAAGGATCGCAGAAACTATCATATCATTTACGGACTGTCTAAACGAATATAAGAATAGTGCTACACCCACCAATCCACGGGAAACTGTAGAAGAGTCAACCGCCAACCTAACTGTCAACGTGGCTTTATCTCATATAAACATGTTCCTAATAATAAATGATAAAATGTGCGTCATGACCAGAATAGATGCTGTGACTCTGGAGAAAACTAATGTGAAATCAGGGGCGGTTGTGTCAGGACTCAAGATGACGGAAATGGTGCCTTATACTGGTAATAAAACAATTTAACAAAACTCGTTGTAGATGTTTTTTTTGTTTCTACTTTTAGATATTCGTATTTCGCATGGGAGTGCAACGGGAACCAAAAAGTCTACTTGAGAAGCCAACAATACAATTTAATATCAACTTTCTTTGCTTCTTTCTACACTGTTATAGATTTTTTTCAGCTTCACGCTATGTCTCGCATAAAGTAGAGTAATGCCATGAAGCTCCGTCTCCGCTTACCGCCTAAAATCAAGACATTGCATATTGAGTTGCGGAATATTTTTTTATATATAAATAATTTTTCCCACATTTTTTTTAAAGAGCGAACCCATAAGCATTTTCCCAAAGCGCTATGAAGGCTTTCTAATTTTAATCGATACAACGTAGTTTTAAAATTAAACTAATATCATAATACCTTACAAACTACAGGTGTCGTACACTGCCAAAGGAGCGATGAGTTGCCAACATCTTTCTTCCATGTTCGTCTCGCGCGAATTGAACACGTACTTTCCAAAGAGCGACACTCAGCTCTTCTAGACTTCCAGTTTTTAGAAAGTGTCGATGCCGAATGGAGTCCTAATTTACATCGTAAAATACTCACCCTAGTAAGAGATATTAGAAACTTTAGAAAAGAACTGAGTATGAAGACTAAAGGAGATGGACATGTACAGGAATCAGAAGGCAAGAAAAAGAGAGCAATAGATTGGAGAGTGTCATTCAAGAACGAGACTAATCTGGTTCTTATTTTGTCTCAGGCGAATAATATGCTTTTTGGTACAGGTTAGTCGTTCCTTTAATTATATTATATGTTTTAATTTTCTTTAGCTTTGCGCTATATCAGGCATATAGCATTTAGGGTAGGCAGAGGATAATAGATCCACCATCTACCCAAGTTTTGAATAAATAAATATAACTTATTTATAAAACTAGGAAAATAAATCATTCCTCAGAGTAGGGAACGACTCACTCTATCTTATATCATTGGACGTCATTGTAACATAAATAGAAACTTGTGGATGCGATGATTATGAAAAATAATGTTAATCTTTATTATATTTTTGTCTACCTGGTCTTATTTAAACAATTTTTATCGCGTCTAATCTAAAATAGTTTGAAAGTTCAAATCAGAGGAGACATATGAAAACTTTAAGGCTTATATTCTTGAAGTTTGAAAAACATCAAAAACATTTTAATAACTAATTCCAATAATTAATTCCGTCTCAACAGATGACATGACAGTATCATACGACCATGAGAAAGGTCTATCAATAATCTGGAGCCAGCTCAAGTTGGTGCTCAACAATGACGAGATCATCACCGTGGGTGGGTTCTCTATGTGCCGGGCTCATGATGACCATGACGTGAGGGTCGAGAGGAAGGCCAGCGAGGGCTTTGTGCTCATGTGGAATAAGGTCTGGTAAGTAGAGTGTTTTTTAAATTTTTTTTTAGGTTTCTTAGTGCCTTAATGACATAACCGTGTCGCTGCAAACGTTTTTAGGTTCGATCCCTACTTAGGGGCATGGATTATTTAATATTTAAATTTCCTTTCTCTGGTAACGTATTGTTGAGCTCCGCCACTAAGCGCGCAATGTCAATAGAATTCAGAGAAAAGTAGGGAACGGAGTATTTTAACACAACATTCCATCTGCCCTATCTGTGGGATACAGCGCTAAGCTCAATGAAATTTTTAAAAAACTGATTCTTATTATACAACATGTGGGTAAGAATAACAATATCATTATTAAATTTTATTACAGGGCGGTCAATGTAGGTTTAGTCAGAGTGATATTTCCATACAAGCACCGTTTTGCTGAAGCTGTCCAAGGGGAGTTCGTGTCGCTGTTTAAATGGTTGAAGATAATACATGGCATTAAGAAGAAACCGTTCACTGCAGACAGTCCTCTGCCTAGCGATCTGCATATCAAGGTAAGTTATTAATTTATTATAAATACATCAAATAAAAATATAACTGATGACAGTCTGTACGTAGAAGATATCAGGAATATATGACTAAAACGATTATTGTGTGATTTAATCAATGTAATATTTAACATTTTTGTTTGTTTACTGTAATTTTCTGAACGCTTATCTCAGGAACGATTTAACTAATTCAAATGTGTAAACAAAGTTTTCAATATTCTATTTTGGTAAACTTATGGAAGTTTACATTTAATGTTTGTTTGATTTCAATCGGTCCTTACAAAAAAGAATATCATAAATTATATCCTAATATAAAGTATTTTGCTCGAAATAATTGTTGTTAAATAACTGTTTTATTGAATTGCCTTAAATGGTCTTTAAAATTTAACGGTCTTAATGGTTCTTACTTTTAATGGTCTTTAAAATTTTAATGTTATTAGAATAAGGAAGCAATTCAGACTAGTAAATAAATATATAGTTCAAACGTGCGATGCCGTGATCAAAGTAATATTAATTAAAATATGATCACATTGTAATAACTAGAATAGAATGAATACAATTTGTTTATCGTGATGTTAAAATAAAATAATAATTAATTACATTTTCCGTTGTAGATAGATGAAATAATCATTGAAATGAGCGACGATCCCTTCGAAGTAAGATTAAGGGATAATTATGAATTATTAGAGGATGAGTACAAGGAGAGTCAAAAGAGACGAACCATGTTAGACGCAAAGGTAATTTTTAAGTTGTTTTTTTTAGCTCCACGTTGTATTCCGCATTAGCATGAGAGGCACAGGGAGACCTGATGTTTTAGCACTCCGTTCCTCACTTTTCGCCGTAATATTGGGATGCACAGCGTGAAGACACGACGGCAGTGGTTCCGTCTGTCACTCGGAAAAAAAAAATATTTTCCTTGCCCTAATAACAATATAAAGAGCGGTGTAAGCTCCCGCCGCTCGACACGGAATATCTCTAAAATTTTGCAGTATGTGGAAGGCGGAATGTCTAGATAGTAGCTTCCCTCTGTATAATCTGCTATGTCCTCCCGTACATACAAATGTGAAACTATAAAAATATTTTAAAATGTAATAATACCCACAATAGGTGCAAGAGCTCTGCAAGCCCCACCTGTTCCTGCCGGCGGGCAAGGTGGAGCAGCTGTACGCGGCGCTGCGCCACAAGGACGCGCAGATCTACGTGCAGCGTACGCGCGCCGCGCCGCCGCCGCGCACGCGCCTCGTGGCCTGCTGCCTTAGCGCGCTGCGCGTGCTGGCGCTGGCCGACCCCTCCCTGCACGGCAAGGACAGGGCCGCCGCCAGGGTCAGGAAGATCGATTGTGACAGGTAAGCGTGTACACGTACAAATAGCTTGAAATAAATATTCTAATTTACCACGTTAGCTTTTTGTACGTGGGAAAGAGAGGGCGGCTGGGAGGATAAGAACAATTGCTTGTAAGATGGTGATACTTATAGAATAAGATGGAGCAGCCTGTATGGCCACATACACTATACAGGCCTTCGTCACATGGACGTGACTATTTAAATCTTCTTTACATGAAAACAGAGTGCAATGGTGAGGACTAGGAAGAGGTTTTTTTATTAGAGTATGGTAGAGCAGTTTGTTAGGGTAGCAATAAATTACAGCATATTAGTAAGAGAGGAATAGAGTAGATAAATTGTGATAAATGTTTTGTGTTTATTATTGTTTATCTTGTTATTTAAAGTTATGAAAATATTTTAAATATCACGTGCACAATGGTTAAAATTTAAAATAATAATATTTTTTCTATAAAATGTATACAAGACTATAATAAAACACTTCACAGTCCCTGGCCAGAAGATGGTTTAGACTTCACTACTCTCTGGTGTCGGTCAGTCAGCGTCAGCTGCGCGTTATGGCAGCTCCGGTTGAGGGATTTTCCCCAGCCGCTGCTCAGCATGAGCGAGCTGAGGCTGTGGGGCATGTTGTGTGCTGCTGAGGAGGTGCCGCCGGTTAGAGGTAAAAGAACAGGAAAAAAGTACCTTAATGATTTCTAACAGGATCGGTAGGGTAGGCAGAGAATCTTGTGTTAACAGATTGTGGGTTTTGCACACTCAAAAATTGTGGATATTATTATTTACCGTTATTATAGATGATGGCACGGAATCCTTTTTGCGCGAGCCCTACTAGCGTTTGTCGTGACACTTAGCACTTGGTTTTAAATAACGGTAAGGCAAAGCGTAGTCTTTTAAAACTCTCTTTTATTTCTCACACTAGCAGAATTATTGTTGAGTTGTGAATCTTTATATTTTATTCCTATTTCTAGCACCAGATCACTGCCTTGAAGTGAACCTAACTAAAAATACTTAGCTTATAGCATTATTAATTAATTTCTCAAATTCCGCAGCTGTCAGAACTGTGGTGATAGACCAAGGTGAGCCGTGGGGTAAAGTCGAACTAGAACGCAGCATGATGCCTCTCAAGTGGTACTACGATTTGTGCTGTGAGATGACGGAGTACAGCTACGCGTTTGGACCCTGCTGGGAACCTGTCATTGCTCATTGTAATCTTGGTAAGTTTTAAGACAGTTACATACGTTTTTTTATTAAAATAAGTTAAATAATAAACAATATCTAATCCATTAATTAGGCAATTACCTTAAATAAATATTGTATTGCTATTTTTATATATGATTACTATGATTTATATAAATATTTTTTATCTTCCATTGTTAGAACTTCTTTCAGGAAGTAGTCATGATGTTAAAACTTTTAAGTTCGTGAGAGCTGTTGTGTATATTGATTGTCACGTATCGTTAACAAGAAGTTATACTTTCCTTCTATGCATTGTGCTCTCGCGGGAGGAAAATAGTCATAAGTAAGAAAAACTCTTCATCAGGGCGGCCAAATGTAGTTAACCGTACTGTACAATATAATTTAATTTTATCCAAGTCATTGTTGGCAGCATTCGACCAAGTATCGCGTCCGTCATTGGATCCGTCAGCGCCACTAGCGTGGTGGGACAAGGTGCGGCTGCTGTTCCACGGCCGCCTAACCCTCAACTGCGCCAAGTTCACCTGCCTCTTGCACGTGTCACTGGACCCTTACAACACCACCGAGGAGATGGAGTTGACGTGGACTGACCTGGTGTTGGATTGGACTAATGGTGAGGGAGTGACAGAATGAATGAATTGGATAGATGAGCTTTGACTGCTAGCCTGCTAGCATTCAAGTCTGTAATTAGGAACAGTTAAATAGATTGTAAAGTAATTCAGCATTATAAAATGCTGATATTTTTAATTAAACTTATCTTAATGGGGAAACTTATATATATATGGCATTTTTTTATATTATTATATGACAAGTTACAAGAGAGTGTTCGCGTGAGAAGTGTAATAAGGCTATAAATTGATGACGATTTCGTCTGAAACCCTGACTATCAAAGAGAGTTTCATTGGACAATTGTTCGTCACGAAAACGTTGGCCAGTATGTCGTTAGTCCACCTGGTAGAGGTATCAGGTGGCTTGACTATTTGGCCCTGAAAAGCAGCAAAAATGCGTGCAGCAAAGGACCGATCGACGTGACGTCCAATGGAAAAAAATACGATCATAAGTGTAGTACGTTTTTTGATAGTTTTTTTAGTAATAGTAGAGATATTTAGTAGATATTAGCGTAGTCGTAGAAGATGACAGAGCTACCTAGTTATATTGCCATACACAATATTATAACCAACTAATTTAACAAAATTGTACGTTGCAAAACTATATCCACAGGCAAGCTGGGTTTCCTAGGGGAGCTCAAAGTGTTCGTACGCACCGCCAGCAAGTACGACGACTGCCGCGTGCTGCGCGTGCCAGCGCTGCGCCTCGCGGTTAAGTTGGGCTGGCAGTGCGTAGGCGACGCGCGTGACCACCACGCCGTCGCGCCCTGTGCGCCCACACGATTGCCCGAGTACTCAAGCAACCAGGTGAGTGACTGATATCCGGGCACAGCAGCGAGTACGATGACTGAAATTAAAATTGAATATTCACTCTGATCTAATGTACTGATTCTTTAAGTATGAAATTTTACCACTAACAGCTCATAAAATTTCATACATAAAATAAATAAATAATTGTTAAAATTTGTTGCCAACACGCCATTGCAAAGTGTAACAAAACTACAGCATAATAAAATTGTTTCAGGAACATGACTCCTACAGAGCGTTCAGATCGCAAGGTCTAGATATGCACTTGAGTATGGATACTAAGCCTATTGAAGGAGACGGACCAGTATTGTTACTTTATGGAAGCACTTTGAGGTGAGTGACTTTGATTCTTTACATTTTTTTTCTATTTATATACCAATGTACATATACAGGAGTGGAAACGTCTGCACTCCTTTTACGGGAGCAGCACATAGGGAAAAATATTTCAAACCCATACCTAAAAATAATAATTAAGATATATCAACAGTTTAGACGTAGGACTTTTTTCATTTCACGATGTTTATCCATACTGTCTTACGTTACGGATAGATATCAATAACGTAAACACTAACGTAACTTTGAACTTTGCCTCCAATACTTACGACTGGAATTCGAAATGAGGAATGTGCGGCGGTGTCCCTTTGATAGGTTTATGTCTGCGTGCTTCGTTCTTAACAAATGCCGTTTTAGTTTATAACGATAGTTTTATGAATTATTTTGTTTGAAATAATAAATTATAAATTTTTTGCAAAATCTCTTTTGTTTTAATTGTATTAGGCTTTTTAGAGTAGTTAAAATTATGGTTTCATTTAAAGAGGTGGCGACAAAAACACTCTGTATAGCGAAATACTGTCGTAGGCGTAAAAAAACTTTACATCGTTTTCTTTTAAACAGTTTTATTATTTTTAAAATAATAACGAGAAAAGAAATATATGGAATGACTTAATTTAGTGAGCAGAATTTGAAGCCCTTTGGTTTTGTGTATAAAATTAATGTTCTTTTATATTTCCTTTTATAGTGCTTTTATATTTCCTTTTCCTAATGATTCACAGACAAGACAAAATAAAAAAAATATCTAAAAATCTAAAAACGTTACTTATCATCTGTACAAGTAATTCAGTTGTTTATTATTTACTTTATAATATTATAGGCGCTTATACACGTCATTAAATATTTATTATTATAAAACTGTTAATATTTCTATTACATTTCCAGATGGTTTGAAAGTTTAAAGTTAATCCTTTCTGGGACCACCCGTCCCACGCGACGCGGGCGCGTGTTTAACAACATGCGTCCGCGGAAACCGCAGTTGTCGAGGCACTACAGGAACGTCAGCGTTTCACTTACTTTACATAATTTACAGGTAAATTTCATTAAGTTTCGTTATTTTTAATTTTTGCACTATTAGAGAAAAAATATTGTCCATTATCTACTTTCTGCTGGAATCCAAGATTTCTATTTTGGATTTCTAGAATTTGAATTTCCGTATTTTATTTATTGAGACACGAATGGTAAACATATATTAAATTATTTTCTTTTTAAGGTTTTTCATTTTCCATTAAAATAGTTGACATGACTTTATTTGAGAGACAGACCTCAACTCTGTGTTTTGTTTTATCAGATTAAGGTAATATGTTCAATATTTTTTCTTTACTAAGAGTAATTTCATTAGTCAGTCCATCAGGCACATATTATTTCGTGGCCGTCTTGAAGTTCACCCCTGTAAACTTTGGTATTTACAAAAAGATATTTCAAAACATATTCAAGTTGTATACATGCGTCACCAGGTGTTCTACTGGTCGTCATCCTCAATGCAACGCGGTATAGAGATGCTGGGAGTACGCGTGACGTGCGGCTCGAGGCACCGCCTTTCGCTAGTGCACGCGTCGGACACGCTCATACGCCGCGCGCGTGCCGCCTGGGACACGCTCTACATGAACTGCGACCTCAACGACGCTGAGATCTGGCTCAAGACGCCCGCCGTCGTGCCTGCTGTTGGTCCTGGTGCTGGTGCTAGTGCTAGTGATGCTGAGAGGGAGGACGTTAGTGTTCATAGAGGATTCTATTTGTAGCTTTTTCATTTATATTGCATAGCAGGGTAGGCAGAGTTAGCGTAGTTTCAAAACTCCCCGTCATCCACTTTCCGCCCAACTTTAGATATATTGTGTTGAGTAGCGGAACTTAATGCCGGAACTTAAATTTTTCTTATCAGACCAGGAAATGGAAATTATTTCATTCTCTAAAGTCCCTACTTTACCCACATCTATCACGTGTACAGTTAAATCGATCTATTGATATGATATGATGATATAGTGATAGTGTAAGTAGTAATTGATTCTACAAATATGGATAGCATACGTGTGATGAGTGAGAAGTTAATCCTCATAGTTGTCATCGTGAATCATATATGTATAAATATGTTTCAACAGGGCACTCGCTCAAACACCGGTGCAATGGAGAAATGCTACTGTTTATCTGTACGTCGAGTGTCTTACGGTCGTGAGGCGGGTGGCGGTGCAGCCCCCGCGCCGACACATCGCCTCGCCGTACACGATCTACGTGGAGCTTGGACTAAGCTGAACAGGGATCTGGCCTTTGCGCTTATTGATACCTATATTAAGACTCAGGTAAGTTAATTATTATAAATTATTCAGTTTGAAAATAATGTAAATTGTAATAATATTGTATTTTCAGCAACTGAAAAAGAATTTGTCAACAAAAGCATTGAAAGAAGAGGAGAAGCCTGCGACCTCTCCGAAGCATCAACGAGACACTGATGTAGTATCGCCGCCACCTGCGCCAGCACAAGTAATACGATATAATTGTTATTAATTTTACGCTATGCATCGTGTTCTTACCAGAGGGAGGAAATATAAAATAATTCATTCATTTTTCCCCGAGTGGGTAATGAATCCACGGTCGATGTTCCGCTGTGCCTTAAAGGTTTTAAATTCCGCAATAATCCTTAAAATTTATAATAAACCTAAATATTTCTACAGTCCGGCAGCGTAAACTCGTCAGGCGGCGCCAACATGCTGGCAGCACTAGTAGCGGAGGCGGGCGAGGCAGGGGGCGAAGCGCCCGTGGTATTCAGTGACGAGCTGGCTGGCGCCGACGATGCACCCCCCGCGCATACCTCGCACTCGCATCTCAAACACGTGCTGGATGATGATAACTCGCACACCGCCTGTTTGAGTATGTAATCCTGGTAGCTTTAATGAATTGAAAGTCATTTAATTCTTCTGCTTTTTTTTGTGTTGGATTTTAATTGAGTACGTAAAGATTTTTGGACGATGAAACTCATCTGTAGCTGTTACTGTTATTTAAATTAATTACGAATATAATATAGTTTTCATCAAGGTTCTCTCCGTATCTTTATATACTACGTAGTAGTTTTTAGATGACTAAAGATTATACCAATACAATATATTAACACCAAAGTGTGTTTAAACTGAGATCCCAACATAGTGCTTTTAAACTGGGAACTATATTTACAATATAAAGACAAATATTTACAATATAAAGACAAATCTGTCAAACTGACAGATGGCTTATCCCCAACCTTTCCCCACAGTCGAGCTGGTGAACTCCCAAGTGGTGCTCAAGGGCTGCGAGACGCGCGGCTACGTGATCCTGTGCGCCGCTCGGGCCGAGGTGCGCCAGCGCGTGCGCCGCGCGCCCGCAGCCGCCGCCTGGAGCGGCGCGCTCTCCGCCATGCAGTACTACGCCACTGTTAGTGCGGCTGATAGGGATCAACTAGATGGTGAGTGTTGTGGAGCGGGACTTAATGCTGTCCTTTGTCGTGTCGTGGCTATGTAATACGCTGAAGTAGGAGAGAGTTGCGCGCACACCGTTGCATCTTGGAGTGGGATGTTATCCGACATGTGTTGCTAATGCTACTGATGGAGGTTAGCTGTTCGGTAAGTACCCTTCCTTATGATGTGAAACATACATGCTTTCTAAATTTTGTTCTAAGATGTTTATTGTAAGGTCTTTATTATTACAAATTCTTGTGATCTACTAAAAAAAATGTTTTAAAAAAAACATAATGATGTTTATAAAAACATTGACATTAAAATACACGTCCATCCACAGAAAACATACAATGGGTATCAGTAGAGGAGATCGAGGAGCGGTGGCAGGGCGCGGAGATCAGCACGCTGCCCGACGTGCCGCGCCTCGTGGGCAGCGGACACTCCGCAGGCGGGGTTATAGGACGCACTGTGGGGCCTTCTGCTGATGCTGGATTCGCTCAGGTACACACGATTTTTAGGCAAAGTGAATCCATTGTCGAGATACTGTTTTTAAATTTCCATCAAATTTTAAGAGATATTGTGTTAATGGCAGAAGCATTGCAGAGCATTGTCTTAACAGAACGTCACAATCATACTAATAAAGTGGGGCTACCTTGCTGTATGTGAGATACATACAGAGTTAAGTAAAAAAATATACATATAATACAACGTCCTAGTCGTAGCCGCACTTAAGTTAGATGGAGATGCCTGCGCATATTTGATTTTCGGATTTTTACTTAAGAGACGGCTACGACATATCGGCCATAGAGTATAATATTCATTAAAATACAATGAAGTATATTTTCAGTTACAACGCATAGTGTCGCGTTGCGCGTGCGAATTCCACTACGTGTCGCACGAGGAGAGCGAGGCTGGCGGCGGCGGCTTGGCCGGCGGGGCGGAACCCTACGACTCCTTTACGCTGATGCATCATGATTTGGACGTCTGTACTAATTCCTTACAGGTTGGTGCTTGAGTTGTTTTAGTAAGTATTTAGATTGGAGAATATAGAGGGCTGTAAGTTAGTCAAAATAGTGTTTGATAATAGTAAATTAAATAATACTGTATCCCGCACACAGCAGGGTAGGCTAAGGGAACTTAGTGTTAAGAAACTCCGTGCCCCGTGGAGTGCCGTACCGTATGGAGTGGCAGAACTTAACGCCGCGCTTTGCCTCGACACCGGAGCGACGCAATGAAAATATAAATTTAAATAAATATTTCATCTCCTTGGGTAGAGATCGAACCCACAACCAGTCGGTATTACGGTCACACTTTGTGTCTCGATTGGCCTCGATAATAGTATTTGCTGCATTTTTAATAGATAATGAAGCTCTTTTAATTTTGTAATAAAATACAGAGAATATAATTTATTTTATTTCGTACTGTAATAATGTTTACAGTTTTAAGCTCAATTTTCCTAAAAAAAAATAAATTCATAATTATGTCGTAACATCTTTAACTCTAGTTTCTTTCTATTCGTCCTTATATTTTCAGTACGCCATGCTACTAGACGTGGTGAACAACGTGGTCCTCCACGTGGAGCCGGAGCGGCGTAGAACACTGGAACGCCGCGCGCGAATGCGCTTCCAATTGCAACTACACCGTGACACCGACCCCAGGCACCTCATACACAAGTTGCAGACACAGGTGACACTTATAACATTTTATTTTGAAAATATCAAGATTATGAAGAATATGATATTTTAAAAGTGACAAAGGTAATTATTTTAAGCCCTATAAATTGTGAACTTAACAATTCTAGAGTAAAAAATTAATATTAATCCATATTGATATTTAGTTAGTATTACCTATAATAGCTACAAATACGGAAAGCTCTAAATTAGAATTTTTAAAAACTATTTTCCTTGATTGATTCCTTATTATTTACGACCTACATCTTCTGAAGATATTCTCATTACATACATATATTTTCTCATTACACAACACAATGAAGAGATTTTGTAGGCATTGCCTGTTGAGTGGTAGCACTCAACGCCGAAATGGAAATATAAATTTAAATTAATATTTCTATAAATAAAATTTGAAAATCATATATTTTTTTAATTTATTTTATTTTTTGAATTAATAACATATTTTATTGTATATTGTATATAGAATGTAAAAAACAAAAATAGTCTCTCCCCGGCGGGGAATCGAACCCCGGTCTCCCGCGTGACAGGCGGGGATACTTACCACTATACTACCGAGGATGTATTCATTATTGCGAAAAAGTCTGCCATATTGAAGAACAGAGCCTGACTGTAAAAGCGATGGTTGTGGGATCAAATTCCACTCGAGGGGATGGTTATATTGAATTTATTATTTTTCTGTGGTCGTAAGTTGTGCTAGATTAAAGTACAAAACGGAGTACTGAGTTACTAGATTCTTTGACGTGGGTTCAGTGAAGTGGGTTAAATTGTCGTTGCATTTATTAATAGTATTGATTGTTTTACGTCAGAACTCTTGATTATATTTTATAATGTTTAAATTATACTTAATAACGTATGACAATTAAGATATAAACTCATCAATAAATATAAAAATGACATTAACGATCTACATTTGTATGATGAATATGAATGGAATGTGTGCTATTTTATATTCAATTTATTTATTATTTATAAATATTTAATCGCATCACATATCGATGAGATGATAGAGAACAGAGTTATATTAAATGCATTTTAATCAAAGATTTTTTATGCATATTTTATGAAATCTTTCTTATCGGTATCTTTTCTCATGTTATAATTTTATAATAAATATTTACATTGAATTTTATTTTCTTATCACATAATAATTAATTATTGCCATTTGGCCATTGGCCATTGATTATTTGAGGCTATCAAAGTGTTGTTGAACGGTGTCTTACGTTAAAATAATTAAATTTCTGTGGGTTCGATGCCTATTTAGGTTCATTAATTGTTCTCACTTCTCCTTTTTTTTTCAACACGTAGTGTTTTACATGTGAACGAAAAGCGAGCAACGGAACACTAGGTTCTCTCTGTTTATTATATAGGGGGATAAAGTATGAAGCTTAAAAAAAGGTATTTACAATAAATAATCATAACTGATTGTCATTGCATAATTAGTTCTTAGTTTATTATGTACATATTTATTATAATACTTGATTTTTGTATTTTTGATCAGTTTTCTAATTTCATGGCGCAACTTTTCTTCTGCATAATATAATACATTGTCATCTAATATGAGTAAATTCTGTACATACAGTTTAAATTCTGAAGTATACAGTGAAATTGAACTATGTATATTTTTATATGATAGGTTAGGGAATCATTAGCAAGACTGAGGCGTCTGGAGAAAGAATACTACCTGAAGAATCGATCTATCAATGGAAACGACCCTATTGCTTTGGCGGAACTGAAAGCACTCGATGATCAGGTAATATTATAGGTGTTACGTATTTTTATATTATTTTTTATTTTTATTTCGTCAGCTCGCTCACTCGTTCTGCGTCGCCTGAGACGGTTTGGCCACGTTACGCGTCGGCCTAAAAAGTGAAGTAGGTTGAGTAAGAAAGTAGACAATGGCAAGAGCAGGAAGAAGAAGAAAGTTTCTATTATAATTGACGTAACATATGTAAAACTTAAAAATCAATCAGCTTTTTTTGTGGGTTCTTGTTTTTTCTTCTAAACTACAGTATCATGGATATATGACAGGTAAACGAATGCAAAGAAGCGGCATGGTCGCTGGGCGAGGAGCTGGACGCAATGGTGCGCGCGTGGCGCGAGGCGCGTGTGGCGGCGGACGCGCCCGCCCCACGCGCGCTGCACGCGCCGCCGCACCGCTACAACGAGATATGCTTTAAGTCTGCGCGGTGGCGCCTCACCGATGCGGACGGCCAGCTTGGCATAGCGGACCTGCTGCTGACCAACTTCTTGTAAGTACTACGGATTAAAGGGAAACGAATGCCTCCCCGACTGACGGCGAACACACAATACACGCGTCCATACATCACTTTACAACGAGAGTTTTTCTAGTCGACCCGCTAAGTGTTGACTGATCCTGACGGACAACTATAGGTTGCTGATCTACTCTTGATTAACTGTTTGAGTTTTGGTTTCATCATTTGTTCAGCATACTCCACGGTAAGTACAGTACAGTACGACCGACGAGTCGCTGTGAAGAGTTAGTTGTATATGGATGGTACTAGGATATATATATTTTTTTTATATTCTTTATTGCACAAAAAAATAAAAATGTACAATAGGCGGGTTTAACGCTAACAAGCATTTTCTACCAGCAACCTGTCATGAGGGAGAATAAAATGTGTAGGCGTGCAAAAATTAAAAAAAAATTAAAAATAAAATATCAAAAAAATATTCTAGGAAGAGATTGCATCTCCACAGCATTCTTCTTTCGTTCATTCTTCTTTTGTATTATTTCCACGTTTAACTGCCGTATAACAGTGTCGGTACTAATCACTGCATTGTGTACGGCCAAACGTGCAGCTGTGTTGACATTTCGCTATCTCATTAATGAAGCTGTCTTACCATTAACCCTGTTACCGGCAGCAATACGCCTTTTCACATCCATCTCGTATCTTCCACCTCTACTTAACATACTTCCCAAATGTACCAATTCATTCACTTGTTGTCTTTTCTTCGTTTCTTTCAAATAACAGAAGCTTTGTCTTATTTTAATTCAGGCTTAGGCCATTATTTTCACACCCTTCTTTCAGAATACACAATTACAACTGGTAATGTTATAATAGGGTTTCATTTATTAAATTCATAATGTTAATGATTTTACTAGCTGTTATCATGTATCAGTACTGCACATATTTAAACTATACGCTTAATTTAAATTGACCTACAAAGTAAACGTGTGAGTTTCTTCATAATATTTCTAATTCTTATAATCTCTTTTTATTGAAAGTATAGGTAGCAATGAATTAATTAGAAAATTGTTCATATAATTATCTAATATATTTATAATTATAATTATGCCGTTCATTAGATATACAAAGACATCGCGGTCCGATGATTCAGTGGAACATCAATTAGAAGTTGGCTACGTCCGGGTAACGAACCTGCTGCCTAATGAACCATTCCCAGAAGTATGTAATATATTAAATACACTAAATATTTAATTATTATTATTAGTTTTAATTTCTTCTGTTTCCATTAAAATAAATAATATTTTAACCTATTAAATAAATAATAAATTTAATAAAAGAAATAATTATGAAAGGGAAATGAAAATCAATGATCCACCAATTCTATACGAATTTTTCACCTACCCTACCTAGTGTCAAGATACTTTTTTTTGCTTTTCGCAAGAAATCAAACTGCATATTCAGTGGAAGAAGTCAATGCAGGTCTTTGTCTTGTCAAACCAATAAAATAATAAAAAAAACATTCTCCGTAATGTAATGGTGATTGAACTTACAACGCATTTACCTTTACAGTTTACTGTACCACTATGTTTTCATTTGTAATTTGTACAACTTTCACTATTAAAAGAACTATTTGTTCTCCTCTTTTTCGATTTTTCTATATAACAAACTAGCAGAATATTATTAATTCTTTTAGTGTTTTAAACAATCTTTATACAATTTATTTATGTATAAACCCAGGTCTTAGCCCCCCAAGCTGCTTCAGGTCGAGCGCCAGTGGCTCGCCGTGCGGCGTTGCGTGTGTTCTGCCGCGATCGTCCTCCGGTGGGCGGTATTTCTGTGAAGGAACATTTTGAAGTTAATATAGTGCCTATACGGATAGGTAATGGTTTTATTTTAGCTTTTTTTATTAATATACATTTTTTTTTGTACTTTTGATATGGGTATTAATGCTATTTTTTCACTCCGTTCGCTTGGCCTCGACACCAGAGCGAAGAAATGGAAATATAAATTTAACTATATATTTCATCTCCTCGTGTGGGGATCGAACCACTCGATTTTACAGTCACACTTTGTGTCCCTGCGCCACGACTGGCCTAGCTATCTACCTTATGTTTTGGTTATTGCAATATTTAAATTAATAAAATATTAAATATATATTTTTATTATTGACTTTTCTAATTTTAAAAAGATTCAAAATGTATATTTATATTCTCCACACTAGGACTTACAAAAAAATTCTTCAACACGATGTTAAGATTCTGCTTCCCTGAACGCGACCCTGATGCGATAGAAGAAGGTGAGGAAGAAGGTGAAAAACCTGGTTCAAAGAAACTGAAGAAGAAACCCAAAGACTCTAATTCTAATTTCTACGTGAAACGAGATAAGAAGGATAAAGATGATGTCGAGAAAATGAAGGTATTATTTTTTTACGTTAAGTTTTGGCTGGGCTAAGCTAAGCTGTAATAAAATAATAAGAAGAAAAGGAAATTTAAAAAAAAAATACAGTCACACGCTTTTGCCACTGGTCCACCACATATCATTGAACTGGTACATATAATTAATAACATCTTTGATTAACAGGAACGTGCAGAAAAAAATAAACTATTCATCTACATCAAAATCCCAGAAGTTCCCGTGCGGGTCTCATACAAGGGTAGCAAGGAGAAGAACCTGGAAGATGTCCGCGATCTGCCGCTGGTGCTACCCACTTTGGAATACCACAATGTTACCTGGACCTGGCTAGACCTGCTGTTGGCTACGAAGAGTGATACGAGAAGGTTAGTTTTATTTATGTTAATATATTTAATTATGTGACATTAACATTTTGATCCATGTAGCATTTGATAATAATAGAATTTAATATTTTAAGCTGTTACTAAGATATTTTGACACGTAAGGGAGATTAATATTTAATCGATAAAAAAGGAATTTTCTAAAGATCACTTGAACTGTTTTCAAGAGATCATACACAAAACTTTTATAAATGTTCAAGTATGTATATCTAATTAACAGAGTAATAGTATCACAAGCTATAAGACAGAAACTTCAACTGCATAGACGCGCCGCCGCTGCGCCCGAGCCTCTGGAAGAGGATAAGGCGCGATTGTTACTGGGGGATAGGACAGTGAGTATGGAAATAGTCTTTATTGCTGTTGTTACTATCATTATGTGCAGCGTTAAGTTACACCACGCAACACGCACGTATGACCTTTTTTAAAATTTGCAATTTGTATATTAGAAAAACATAAATATCTTTTTTTACTGGTCTATATAATATTTTTATTATATTCCTAAAACAAATAACCCGTATGGGTCTATGAATGATTAAGCCATATCAGTGACATGATCTTTAAACCAGTGAAAGTTGTGTCAAATTTATCAATTTTCGCTGAAAGCATTGCATGTTGAGAGGCGAAATTCAAGTCCGCGATTTGCCTCGTTAGCAGAACGAGATGAAAATATTGAATATTTCTATTTGTTCGAGTGGGAAGCGAGCCCTTGACCTGTTGCTTTTACAGTTTATTTTATTACTATTCTGTGTTATATAAATAAAACATCAAAAATATTTTTATTATAGGTTGCAGAAAGTAAACCGCAAAAGAAGAGTACACCGAGCGTATTCAAATTTTCAAAATCATAATAGAATTTTGAGAAAAGTCAATAAGTTTTATTTAAAATACTTTTTTTTAAATTCTTTTATGTATACGATGCCTAAAAGAAATAAAAAATGTATGATGTACATATATACTTACAGTCTATGTTTTTATATATAGGCAAAATCGGTGCTTAAAATCACTAGTAAAATATCATGTAAATATAATTTTTATTCCCTCAATTTCTGGAGGCATTGCATGTTGAGTGGCGGAAGTCAACGCCGCGCCTATGCATGCTGACCAGAGCGAAGACGTGAAAATATTAAATATTGCATTTCCTCTAGTGGGAATCAAACCCACAACATGTCGCGTTTACAGTCACGACGGCCTCTACATTCTATTATTATATTTGAGAGGAAAATTATTTATATAAAAAAAAAAGTTTTATTTCAATAATTTTCTGTTCAATTGTTGTTCATTGACGTGATGTTTAAAAACACTGTATACGAAGAAAAGTTATTTTTCATTTAATTTAATTTGTAATAACAATATATATGTATATTTTTTTAATTTTAGCGTAAAACAATAATTATCATATTAAAGTAAAAATTTCAACGAATTCATAAATAAGTTTTTGTTCATTCCATAAAATTATAAGTTAAGATAACTGCTTTTGGAAGCTGTAATTTAAAAAATAATTATTGTAATGAGTAATTTAACTCGACATATGAAATATATTTTTGAGTGTCTATATTATTGTAAATGTTTTGACTTACATTGTGCTGGTCGTAGATAAATGATGGCATTTCAAGAAGATGTTTAAAATGTATAAGTGTCAAAATGTATGCACGATAGTTGGTTCGATTCCCACTGAATGCATGATTGTATTTGAAATATTATATCTTTATCTCTGAGGTGAAGATCAAAGAGCCAATTTAAAAAATAACCCAACGGTACGTTTTATATATGGTTGTCTTTTCACCTACACACAAACGTTCACACGGAACAAAGTTATGGTTCATTTCATGACGTTGTTATAATTATTTTTTTAAGAAAATGGTGGATATTTAAAATATAATCTTAATATAAACAAAATACTATGATATAAGAACACCATGTATAATGTCAATTGTAAGTTATTATAAAACTATTTATATAATAAGGATTATCACCTCTTACATTTATTTAATAAATTCACAACTTCATTCATTTCAATTATTTTTGATAAGTATTTTATACTATACGCGCGTTTGCGTTTAACTCTGTGGTATATTCAAATATTATTATTTTTTATTTTTATGAAAAGAAATAACATATGCACAATCTCAGTAAGTTTAGAAAATAAAAATAATTTAGCAGGTTATTTAGTTTGTGAGTTTGTACAGAATAAATGTTGTATAGTACATATTTCCCTATGTAATAGACCCATATCATTCGTTTCTTTTCTCTTTTTTAAATATTCTTTGAAGCATATAATAAAAAAAAGGTTTTGCTTAGCAAATAGCTAAAAATTAATTAATTGAAAATAAATTAATAGATTTGCAATAAACATTTTTGTATGGGTTTTTAATTTCATCATTTGTTTCATCGTCGTCTTGTTGTATAATGTACGTGCCTATTTGTACACGATAGTTGTGAATTCTATTTCCAATGAAGGCAATGTTTATTTTTAGGGATCGTTCATTTTGTGGAAAATGAACGCGCATTATTTATCTATTATATTATTTCTTAAGTTATTCATAAAATATTAATAAATCTTAAATATTAAAAAATATAATTTATTCAAATAATTTATAAGGAAATTAATGAATTTAAAATAAATAAATCATTTTTATATCAATGATGATAACTATCAATGATGAATCATTATTAGCAACACACTATTTGTAATGTAAAGATACATATTTTATACAATATATGTTATTCTTGTAGCAATATATTTGTATACTTAATGTTTATATGTGTTTTATTTTATATTAAATGTTTCCCGGTATTTTATAATTATATGTATATACGTAAAAAAATATTTTAAAATTGTTTTTATTTCCTCACTAAATTTCATAGTCTATCCTTAATGCTAAATCCCAAATTGAAAATAATTATGAAAATAATATTAATAAGTCTACACAAGAATATTTGATACTGTAGGATAACTAGCATTTTCTTCTAAGTATATATTATAAACAGGTAAATATTAAATATTTATAAAAACTTATAAAAAAAAGGCTCGAGCCCTTGCATCTTGCAAACCAACGAAAATCCAACAAATCGACATCGAAAATCGAAAATCTAACTCGATTAATTTTGACGCAAACACATTACAAACATAGAATACAAACAGTATTTAAAATCATTAAGAATATCTATAATAAAAATCGCCAAAGGATCTAGCTAATTTTCATTAATAATTCAATTCTAAATAAAAAAATAGACATAGTATCTGCGACTACCGCTAAAGACAGCTAAATTCACAAGTGATTGCTCGATAATAGAAAGCAATTCGTCCAAAGTGGTTGTAAACAAAACGTTTTTTACGTCGCTACAACATTTCGTATAGTACTAGTACGAGAGGAGGCTAATTGAGGAAATTGGTAGAGTGGTCGGTCCGTGGTCGGTCTAAACTAACTTGTTTGACTGTTGCTAGCTTGTTGATGGTGGTGGTTTTTTTTTAAAATTGAAATGATAAAGACATCGTAATTTTCTTACATTGTTTATGAAAATTATAACTTATTTGTTTTATTTATGTCGTCTTTTTTAAAAACGAGACAGGCGAACACGAGACAGTAGCGAATGAAGATCATTGGTAATGCGACACTGCAATTAGTTCAAGGAGTCTTATGAAACGACTGTACAATTAATTATTATTAATTTTTGAATTTGAAACATATACCATAGGTAAATCGTAAAACAAAACTGATCACATCATCTATAATTTTAACGGTGTTCAAAAAACGTTGAACGTAAGAAATTCCATTTAATTTAATAGAGTCACATATATTTTTAATATTGTCATATAATTCTATGAGTAAACTCATTTTTCATATTTTAAAGTTGTAATATTTCAACGAAACAAAATCCTGAAACTAAAATCAACAATTTAAATTGTGTTAAGGACTAATTGGGTAATAACATACACTATAATATATTTTAAATTAAAATTAAATTCTATGGAATCAGTGGAAAACGTGTCAAGGCTATGGCCACTGGACGTCATATAAAATACACAATAAGTCATCTTCGGAGAAAAACGCGCGAAACTGTGCTAGAGTCATTTTCCAGTCTTTTACCCGTTACCTCACTGCCCTTGCCGCGCTCAGTCAGTCAGTCAGTGTAGCGCCGACCGACCGCTGGATCGCACGTGCCATACCGCCGGTAGAGTCGTTGCGATCTCGAACTCGAGAAACGAACATGAGGACGAATTATATCATTTATTTCAGTATATAAATAATTATTAAATATATAGTGTTTACATTCTGTGCAGTGACTTGATTAGCTATTAAAAAAATGGCTTTATTTCTGTGTATTTTTGTATGTGCTTGGGCGGCCGCCCTGGGCTTCAATGTGGATATCCCTTCGAGGGTAGTTTACACCGGGAACTATCAGTCCATGTTTGGATTTACCGTGCAGTCTCATGTCGACGGTGATAGCAAAATGTGAGTACATTTGCATTTTAAGCGAATAAATTAAATATATTATACATTTACATATATGTGTGTATATTATCACACGTCTCATGACTCGAGAGTAAACAATCGCGGCTATACAATTACCTTTTTATCATACTGTAAATAAAATGTTTAAGACAGCAAATAATTTAAATATTTCTTTCTCGATGATCATATACTCGTATTTGTGCGGTTTCACAATGCCGAAATAACTCGATCGAGATTTATTGTGCGGGAACGGGAACGGGAACGCGAGGCCCGGACCGGACCAACAATAAAATTAAATTTTTGAGCATACATAAATCCTTGAGATTAAATTTTATGTGATATGTTCGACGTGGAGGTATAAATGGTAATTGTGAAGGTTGCGGCCGGCGCGGGCGCTCAGCTATCGGCAGTGACATCATCGTTCAAGAAGTTCATAAGTGCGATTTTTAGCGCGCATTCAAATTATAAATATTAAGAAGTTTCGAAGGTTTATCTATAACTTTATTTTGAAATTTGTAGTTAAGTAACAAAAATTAAAAAAATATCAAAGCTATTAATTATAATCGAAGAAATATTAAATTACACGATAATTAAATGTCATCATCTAATGAATTACACAACTGTTTTCAAGGTAATTAGAAGCTTCTATATATTAATGACACAAACTAAAAGATATATTTCTTTTACAACGTAAAATGAAAAACTCTATATTTTTGCACAGGATATAACATTGAATTGTTACATTTGCATATCTCGATATGCATGTATGCATGCATGTATGTACGTAGAAGGGTCTAGTATCTGCGTAAGTACAAAATGACAGTGTTTCTTTGATGTGTCGACCGAGTCTGGTCAATCAGTCGACTAATGGATCGTCTCATATTCTGCGCTACAAACACTTATGCCAACTGCTGTATAAACACTCTTTTGAAACATTCTTTTGTTTAAGGAACGTATCTATTTATAATATGTGTATATATTTTACACTATATGACGTATTTGCGGCGTTTAGTTCCGTCACTCAACGGTCAACTCAAATAGCGGTACGGCGTAAAGGTGAAAAAAAAAATGTTTCTTTCTGCAATGAACTAAAAATTTAATAATAAGGAAACGGAACACAACATCATTCATCTCTACATCCGTTTGGGTTAGTTGTCAAATATTAATAATAAACTACTACTAATTTAATAGAAAGCACTTTTGAGTCGTAAAAATATTGTGATACGGCCATCGTGGCGTAGAAGTGTAGGTATAGTCGAACTGTAAATACGACGGTTGCAGGTTAGATTTCTATTTGGGGAACATTAGTGATGCAAATACTCTAAAAATTAGGCGGAAAATAAGGAACGGTGTGTTCGTACGCTAGGTTCCCTATGTCTACGTGCTATATATGTGAAAACATCAAGTAATTTTTTCCCTGTACTCTAACTGTACTTACTAATCAAATCCCATTTCACACGTAGGTACCTAATATGAGCTGACAAGCGTCTTATTGTTATATCTGCATGTTATTTTTCATATATGTCAAAAGTGAAAGTTCGTATTTGTTATTTCATCATGCAAAAACGGCTTCACAGATTTTGATGACATTTGACACATTTTCTTTAAAAAGTTATATACTTTTTATTTTAACAAGGCATCTAACATATATATAAAAGTAGGATAAAAAGTTGTAACAGGGAATGATTATATTCAACCCATTTTAGATCTTTTTTGTATAAAACATCGTTTGGGGAATGAACCCACACCCCTCGCAAGTAAATTTTTATCCCTTCTTGACCTAATTCTAAAATTTGCAGATATATTATACAAAGTCAATGGTAGTAGTAGACTATCTACTATTAAAATATAACCACTATATGAAGTTTTAGCTTTCCCTTTTTAATAAATGAACTCTATAACACAAAAATATTATGTAATAATAATTCTAAACAGTACTTCCTGAGATTAGAGCCTTTACCCAAACTCCACAATTCTTAATGGAAATAGAGTATTTTAACACTAGGTTCCCACCCAGCTTCACTCCCTTTCCCTGGTATGTGCGGGATACAGTGTGAAGCTAAAAAAANAAATTCAAAATATTTTAATTTAATAGGAAGCACTTTTGAGTCGTAAAAATATTGTGATATGTGAGGCCATCGTGGCGTAGAAGTGTAGGTATAGTCGAGCTGTAAATACGACGGTTGCAGGTTACATTTCTATTTGGTGATGCAAATACTCTAAAAATTAGTCGGAAAATAAGGAACGGTGTATCCTTACACTAGGTTCCCTCTGCCTATCCTTCTACGTGAAAAGGTTAAGCAATTTTTTCCCTGTACTCTAACCGTACATAATAATCAAATCCCATTTCACCGTAGGTACCTAATATGAGCTGACAAGCGTCTTATTGTTATATCTGCATGTTATTCTTCATATATGTCAAAAGTGAAAGTTCGTATTTGTTATTTCATCATGCAAAAACGGCTTCACAGATTTTGATGATATTTGACACATTTTCTTTAAAAAGTTATATACTTTTTATTTTAACAAGGTATCTAACATATATATAAAAGTAGGATAAAAAGGTGTAACAGGGAAAGATTATATTCAACCCATTTTAGATCTTTTTTGTATAAAACATCGTTTGGGGAATGAACCCACACCTCTCGCAAGTAAATTTTTATCCCTTCTTGACCTAATTCTAAAATTTGCAGATATATTATACAAAGTCAATGGTAGTAGTAGACTATCTACTATTAAAATATAACCACTATATGAAGTTTTAGCTTTCCCTTTTTAATAAATGAACTCTATAACACAAAAATATTATATAATAATTCTAAACAGTACTTCCTGAGATTAGAGCCTTTACCCAAACTCCACAATTCTTAATGGAAATAGAGTATTTTAACACTAGGTTCCCACCCAGCTTCACTCCCTTTCCCTGGTATGTGCGGGATACAGTGTGAAGCTAAAAAAAGATATTGATGTATAGATATACATATATACTTACATAGCTTTATAGCTCGCGGTTCGCGGGTTCGACGAACTTCAATCCAAAAGCCAGTGTGACATTTCGCTTCACCTGCCGTGGGAACCTGAACTAATATTTCATGCTAATTATTATTTATTACGTGTATACATTTGAAAGCGGCATCTTTAAAGCGCGAAATTTGATTTTTGTTAATAAAATAACTTCAACTTTAATTATTTTATTAAATATATTTAAATTACTATCAAACCTTGAGGTTCTGAGTGACTGGCTGAAAACGTTGGTTCTCAGTTCTATCTCTGGAGAATGTCTCGTTTTTCCTGCTCTAGCAAGACATAGTACAGTGTTGAAATTTATTAGATATTAAATATTGTGTTTTGCTTATGAGATGTCATAAATATGTTTTTATTGAAAGGCAGACTTGACAGGGTTGAGGTTTAAGGTCTCTTTTTAAAAACAAAAGCTGTAAGAAATTATGATTTTTATAATTACTTTTAATTATGTTTTTTTTTTATTTGTGTTGTAACTGTATTGCATTTCTCTACACTAATGTAGAGCGCATCTAATCTTAATTAAGTAACTATTAACACGTGATAAGTCTACAAATTAGACGCTAAAAAGATATTTTTTAATTAAAAATGATGAATTAATTTTATATTAATTTATAAATATAATTTATTGGATTAATTTGGATTGATTTAAATACAAACTTACAGACAATATACGAGTATATTTGTATAAAGTGCAATGAAAAAAAAATATTAATAAAAAATTGTAATTATATATTTAAAATAAGCGAGGTATTGGCTTAATCAGATGAATGAAATAAAATATATATAAATATGATAATAATCGAATCTGTAACCAATAAGTATAGTAGTACTGATTACTAACGAGTACTGTCATGTATTCCACTAGCTACAAGTTTAATGAGTCAGCAAACAGACTTGTCACCAAAATAACCTTAATTGCTGTAACATTCGTAAGCAAACATTACACAATCTTTCAATTGAAAATATTGGTCAGCGTTAAATGTTCTTAGAACATCAATATAATGACACAGAGAATGGCGTCATGTTTTTTTCTTATTAAACAAATTAATTTGTGCATTTACCTATTTTAATAAACATCGTCGAATTAGAGTTTCTTTTTATAAAATAGTTACCGCTTGATTTAATAGGTATAGGAGGCAGGGAACATAGTGTTAAGACACTCCATTCTGCACTTTCTGCCTCAGAACTGGCAGAACTCAACGCCGCGTTTCTTATTAAGACGTCATAATATATAATCGAACCTACTACCACCGTGACAACACAAACTCACGTTATCGTTCTAATTGTTTTCTTCATAATAAGTAATTCCAAAAGACATACAAAAAAAGGGAAAAGAATAACTAAAGGACAGTGCCAGTGCCAGTGGGGCGCAAAAATTGTGGAAGCGGAAATGCGTAAAGCGTCATATGTCCGACACATGCGCGTGCGCTCCCTTTTTAACCTTTTTTCAATACAACACATCTATTCTTGTTTGTAGGGTGGTTCTTGATTTATGTTTGCGTTTACTTTAACTTACATTGACGTTCGTTTAATGACCATCGCTTAAATTGCTTGTATTGGGTTCATTTGGTTTTTTGTTTAAGCAGCGAATAAGTGAACAAGTGTATATTATATAGTTTTTTTTTTGCTTCACGCTGTATCCCGCAAATAGTAGGTAGGTGGAAGGAATATTATTACGTAATATTACGACCCATCCGTTCTCCACTTTCCACTGAATTGTGAAGCGAGAGGTGGAATTGAGATTTGCCTCGTTACCAGAGCAAGGAAATGAAAATATGAAATATTTAATTTATTCGAGTGACAATTGAACCTCTTTCGTGTTTATAGTTGCACGCTTGTGCTGTTGTGTCAGGAGGAGGAGAAGCCTTCGGAAACGGAGTAGCTTAACACAAGGTTTCTATTTTAATATGTGCTGGATACATAATGAATCTAAAAAAAATATATTTAAATGTAAACATCAATTCACATATCATTAAGTTGGTGCATGAAGCCAGTTCCTTCATCCTATTAATGATATAGATAAGTAATGACTCTGGACGTTTACAGCTGCACTGCGGTCAGATGGGGTTTTTATCGATATATTGATGTTGGTACAAATGTAGGCTTACAGGTGATTTATGTGTGGTTCCACTTTACTCAGATGTTGACCGAGTTCATCTTAATAAGCTGGCTGGGTGATTACTCGGATCTTTGAATATTCAAAGACTTTGAATATAAATGAAATGATTATTTTATAGTAAAATTCCTTTTATTATGGTTTAAAAAAATTAATTCATTGAATATAACTCGAATGGTATTTTAAAAATATTTATTTTGTTTAAATAAAATAAAAAACCTTTACCGGCCATATTAGGCAACAATTAATTGTATCGATTGAGAAAAAAAATAAAGAGCTATTATAATTTATTATTTAAAATGTGGTTTAATCAACATTTTTCTCCTTTCTAAATCCACAATAAATTACAATTTTAGGGCAAAAATGATAATGTTTTTAGGTTACAAAATATTGACTCTACTAATCTGTCTTATCTGAGGTTGTTGTCCCTCCGGGTACAAATTATCCTTTCATTACTTTTATCTTTTATACTTTTATACTTTCGTGCCATATGCGAAACGAATGATGCATCTCGACGATGAATGACGAATTTTGAACAAAAAAATTCGTTTAAATAGTATTATTTTTAGAATGTAACGGCATCTTTAGTTTTTTTTTTTTTTTGGAAAAAATAAGCCAAATAAATGAAAATATTTCCAGTAGAAATCGAACCCATAATTATTGATACAATCTGACATTAAGCAAGTGTGCCACAACGAGAAAGATGAAAAAGATTAATGATTTATATAATTTGGAATGTATGCATATACGCGTACGCGCGCGGGTAATGTAACCTCATTTTTCATTTGTTTCGACATGTTTATTAAAACCTGTACATGTTTTTAACGTGTGTAATTTGAAATGATACTGTTTCTTCTTTTTGTTACTGATCCTAATGGTTCTGTAAGTCCCTGTCCCTAGCGGCTCAGTGGTGCAGAGCTGGCTGTGTATAGGAATATTGTGGATACGATCCTCTTTTCGGGGAATGTTCCGTCTCTTGCCGATAGTAGATACCTATGACTATATCAGTTATCTTCATTTCTTCGGTCTGGTACGAATGAACGTGTCGTTAGGTTTTGCCACTCAACACGCGATGCCTAGATTAGGCGGAAAGTAAAAAACGGTGTGTGTTAACATTAAAATCTCTCTGACACATTCAAAGAATGCTTTAAGAAAAAAGTCTGTATATATGTATAATGTAAAGAATACCATCGTAGCGAAATTGCAATGTACCTACTTATAGGATTGCAAGTTCACATCCGGATTGGGTACAAATATATTTGTAAATATGATAAACAAGATGTGTTTTTAATTCTCTCAAAAAAAAAAACAATGAAAGTGAAGAATACGTTATTTTCCTAATAAATGGATATAAAATATATGCCATTATTATTATATGGGTAATAATCTAAGCTTGCGACATCAATATAATCGCGTCAGTGCATAGTTTGCATTTCACTCACTTCCATAGTATTTATATTTTGTTGACACAGTGCCTCCTCGTGTCTTTGTAACTCTACACTATGGATAAGAACAAGCAATTCCATTATATTTCAAAGGAACAGAGCCATACATAGAGTTCATTCGTTGTTTATTATTTCAGTTATTTAATATTTTTTATAGCTTAGCGCTGCATCCAGCATATAGCAGGGTAACCAGAAGGAACCTCGTGTTAACCATTACACTATATTTACATCCTTATAAAATCATCTAAGCAAGTATACGGCTATGACATAATAAATATTTCTTAATATCGATCTCTTATAGACCTTCATTCGTATGTAAATCGTATAAAATTGTTCTCGAAAGTATCATACAAGATGTATGGCGCCCGCGACAGTATTGTATCCATGGCCCGATTACGGATATGGCGTTTGACCTCAGTTTTACATTGTAGCTGAATGGCGAGTCTTTAAAAANCTGAATTCTGGAGCAAATGGTGGAACTCAACGTCACGATTTGAGTCGTTACCAGAGCAAGGATTTTATTTACTCGAGTGACAATTGAACCTCTTTCGTGTTTATAGTCGCACGTTTGTACTGCTGCGACAGGAGGAGGAGAAGCCTTCGGAAACGGAGTGGCTTAACAGTAGGTTCCCAGTTTTCTTTCTATTTTATCATGTGCTGGATACATAATGAATCTAAAAAAATATATTTAAATGTAAACATCAATTCACATATCATTAAGTTGGTGCATGAAGCCAGTTCCTTCATCCTATTAATGATATAGATAAGTAATGACTCTGGACGTTTACAGCTGCACTGCGGTCAGATGGGGTTTTTATCGATATATTGATGTTGGTACAAATGTAGGCTTAGAGGTGATTTATGTGTGGCCCCACTTTACTCAGATGTTGACCGAGCTCATCTTAATAAGCTGGCTGGCTGATTACTCGGGTCTTTGAGAATATTAAAAGACTTTGAATATAAATGAAATGAATATTTTATAGTAAAATTCCTTTTATTCTGGTTTAAAAAAAATAAATTCATTGAATATAATTATGTAACTCGAAAGCAAATAAATGGTATTTTAAACATATTTATTTTTGTTTAAAAAACAGTAAATGTATTATATTCCCCGTCCATATTAGTCAACAATTAAATGAATCGATTGATAATATATAGAAATTTATTATTTAATATGTGGTTAACATTTATTTTCCTTTCCTTTCTAAATCCACAATAAATTACAATTTTAGGGCAAAAATGATAATGTTTTTAGGTTACAAAATATTGACTCTACTAATCTGTCTTATCTTAGGTTGTTGTCCCTCCGGGTACAAATTATCCTTTCATTACTTTTATCTTTTATACTTTCGTGCCATATGCGAAACAAATGATGCATCTCGACGATGAATGACGAATTTTGAACAAAAAAATTCGTTTAAATATTATTATTTTTAGAATGTAACGGCATCTTTAGTTTTTTTTTTTTTGGAAAAAATAAGCCAAATAAATGAAAATATTTCCAGTAGAAATCGAAGTCATAATCATTGATACAATTTGACATTAAGCAACTGTGCCACAACGAGAAAGATGAAAAAGATTAATGATTTATATAATTTGGAATGTATGCATATACGAGTACGCACGCGGGTAATGTAACCTCATTTTTCATTTGTTTCGACATGTTTATTAAAACCTGTACATGTTTTTAACGTGTGTAATTTGAAATGATACTGTTTCTTCTTTTTGTTACTGATCCTAATGGTCCCTCGCGGCTCAGTAGCGGAGTCCTGACTTTCTTTAGGTTTATTGTAGAGCCCTATAACTATATGTATTATTTTCATTTTCGCTCTGGTGAGGATAAAGTAAAAAATGGAGTGTGTTAGCACTAAGTTTTCTCTGTTACATTCAAGGAATGTTTTAAGTGAAGAATAATGTAAAGAGCATCATCTTAGAGAATTGGAAGTATAAACAGGAAACTTTAAAACGAACATTGAAAGTGATCCTTATATACACTATCCATACATTACTTTCCTAATAAATGCATATAAAAAAAATATTCCATATATCAGCTTGCAACATCAATATAATCGCGTCAGTGCATAGTTTGCATTTCACTCACTTCCATAGTATTTATATTTTGTTGACACAGTGCTTACTCGTGTCTTTGTAACTCTACACTATGGATAAGAACAAGCAATTCTATTATATTTCAAAGGAACAGAGCCATACATAGAGTTCATTCGTTGTTTATTATTTCAGTTATTTAATATTTTTTATAGCTTAGCGCTACATCCAGCATATAGCAGGGTAACCAGAAGGAACCTCGTGTTAACCATTACACTATATTTACATCCTTATAAAATCATCTAAGCAAGTATACGGCTATGACATAATAAATATTTCTTAATATCGATCTCTTATAGACCTTCATTCGTATGTAAATCGTATAAAATTGTTCTCGAAAGTATCATACAAGATGTATGGCGCCCGCGACAGTATTGTATCCATGGCCCGATTACGGATATGGCGTTTGACCTCAGTTTTACATTGTAGCTGAATGGCGAGTCTTTAAAAATATTATATATATGAAATTATGAATTACTTTCTGAGAAAAGCCTACTGATTACTGCCTGTGGCTTACTGATTAAAACGACGATTACATTATATTATTCTAGGTAAGATCATTTCAAAAAAGATTTGTTTCGGTATCCCTTTTTTTTAAATTAGGTTAATTCATGCATTTATTTTACATCCTAATGCTAGTATCTATATAAAAAGAATTTGCGTGTACTCAAGGGGCGCTTTATCTTGTTACCATAACGAAGAAATGAAAATACGGCAATCCCCCGAGTGGGAATCGAACCCACCAATACTATTATTATTATGATTCAACACACAGTACTTCTGTATGGAGTCACTAGATTCTTTCTTCCTCACAAATGTGGGTGACGCGCTAATATACAAATGATGTAATTCGTGAAGTGCACAGCAAGTTCAAAGTCATCTCTCTATTGGGTTAATGAGAGTAATGGGCGCATTGTGCAATACCTACATGGTTACTGACGCTACAATATATTACGTTTTAAATATACATTCATATATTTTCATGTTTTTTTTGCATTTTTTCAATTGATTTATATTCTATGAAAAAAATACGACGGCCGTCATGGCGCAGGTTTGAAATATATCATATTTTCATTTCTTCGCTCCGAATTCGGAATTCGGTGGAAAGTGGGAAACGGAAGTGTCTTAATGGGAACGAAGTGTCTTAACACTATGTTCTCAGTTTCCCTCTGCCTTCACTACTGTGTGCGGGATACGGCGTGAAGCAGAACAGAGTCCAAAATGCAATCTTGCTAAATAAGCTAATACTTCATTGACACTAGTAATTAAGTATGTTTACTATATACAACAATATATGTATATATCAAGATTATGAATATACTATCGTTATTTCTAGAATTATTTAATGGTTATCGTTCGTTATATTATTATCTTAACAAATAAAAGGAAGAACCTGTCATTATAAGTGAGTAATTTTAAAATAATTTATCCTTGTCTCATAAAGCGCAGCATTATTTTCTAATATCTGTGATTGAATATGATAATAGAAAATAATAATAATAAAAAACAGAGAAAAAGGCCACCAAATTCCCCATACTATAAAATAATTTTTATGCTCTAATTATATTGTTTTAATCTTTGTACTTCCTCAATGTCTTATTGGTACTTGTTATTTATTTTATCTTAACTCGTGAGCCGTGAGATCTGCTTTATATATGAAATTGAGATCTCCACATTCCGATCATTTCAAAACATTGTACTGTGGATAGTGAGCCAACAATATTGGAAATACGAATATTTTCACCTGACCTGACTTGTATTGAACTATATAATTTTTTATAATAATATCTATTTATATTATTATAGAAATTTGTACTTTATAGTTTACACACGTATGTATTCTGTTGAAACTACTGGAGATATTTACATAAAACTTTTCTTTTTTTATTGTACAGCTATTTGGATAGACCATCTAAGCTATAAGAGATGTGGATGTGGATCTTTAAGAATCACATGCTTAGTAGTGGTGGTGCAAGGGCCACCACGACGACCTCTAAGAGATAACGCCGTTGAGTTCTACCACTCAACACGCAATGCTTTCAGAATTTGGTGGAAAATGGGGAACGGACTGTGTGCGGGATACAGCGTGAAGCTGATTTAAAATTTAAGTTATATAAAATAATACTTATAATAATGAATGCTTATTTAATGTTCCCACGTAAAACATAAAATTGAAGCAAGTTATTTATACGGCGCGGCTGCGACGGCGCGGCGTGCGTGGGTTTATCAGTTGCAGCAATAACAACAATGTAACCTTGACTTCTGGTGTTATAATCTTCACTAATTTTAAGAATTATATAATAATGAATGAGTCCTTTATCTATTTTATATAGAAAAGATAATAAAAAGATTAATTTGTAGAGACGATTGTGTGTTCAGTTGAAAAGAATAAAATTGTATGAACTGATTATAGTCTCGATTTTATTTAGACAATAAAAATAAAAATAAATCAACTTCCAGAAGCTATTTTTGAAACATTGCCTGTTGAGTCGCGGAACTCAACGCCGCGCTTTTCTTCGACATCAGAGCGAAGAAATGGAAATATAAATTTAAATAAATATTTCATTTTCTCGAGTGGAGTTTACACCAGCCGCGTTACAGTCCCACACTTGGGCTCCGATGCCACGACTGGCCTCACTAAACGTATAAAATGTTTCAATAAATCATGATTATTGTAAAAACTAAAAAAAAAAAACAATAACATACTATCCCCGCGGCGGCGGCAGTACACTTCGAGCGAATTCTCGGAGCTTACGCAAATTCTCCATGACCCAAATGCGTGCGAGATCGAGCTCTGAAATGATATCATTACAAGGCGATCCTGCGTTTGGCTTTACGCTTATTATAATGTACTGGCTTCTGCATGTGAAGTTATTTGCATATTTTTTGATTGTGTGGTTATTTTCACGCTGTATCCCGCTCTTAGTATGATAGGCTGAGGGAAAACAGGGTTGAGACGTTCTGTTCCCCAGTTAGTGCCTAATTGTCAAGATAATGTGAGATAATGGGAGTGGAGTGTTTTAATATTACGTTCCCAGGTCACCTCTGCCTATCCTGCTATGTTTGGATACAGTGTGAAGCAAAAAAAAAACAGGAATTTTACATATTATAAATCAATCATTTACAACTTAATTAACGATCAATAGTAGAATAGACAATATGCTATTAGATTTAAACTTACCTATTAATATTAAATATTTTTTCTACCGGTTACTACAAGGCGATAGCGGTAAATCGACTGGACATTATTATTTAAGTAGATCAACATTATCAATATTAACCAAAACTTGTTTTTTTTATCTAAGAATTTTAGATTAATGGCGTCGTTTAAGTTTCTATTCACTTATACGTATTGATATATTATATTCTATTCTATGCTAGTTTAAAAATGGCTTGGGACATAATGGGTAACGTGATTTTGGATTCGATTCCCATTAATGAGAGATTCCCACCAGTTCCCACTGGTGTTCCTTCCAGCTAAGCATTACTCGCTTATTTCTCTTTCGCGATGGAAACCGTCACTCAACATTCAATGTCTCGAAAGTTGTGTGAAAGTGTGAACCTGAGTGTCCTAACACTAGGTTCCCTCTGCTTACTTTGCTATGTGCGGGATACAGCGTGAATATTTACAATCTAATATGCATGTGTTATGGGTACCTATTATTAAATAAGTAATCGCCACCACACCACGACGTCCATTTATCTGAATTTCTAAAACAAATGATAGACGGTGTAGGGTTGTGCATTTTTGTAATACAAAAAAATCGAATTAATAATTTAAATTAATTTCTGATATGTAGAAAACTTGTTATATTCTAAAGACATAGACAGGCCTAAGTATTCTATTCATTCCGTCCATAGCAGGGTAAGCAGATGGAACTCGGGAACTTAGTGCCAAGACATTCCTTTCACATTAAGACATTTCTTCATTTCCTTACTTTCCACCGAATTATGGAGTCACACGCCGCCCTGAACCTTGTTACCATAGCAAGGGAATCGACGCCAAAACCTGCCACGTTTACAGTCGCACAATTAGTCCCCTAGTTGTATGCGCCACGACTGGCCTATATTTTTTTTAAATTATTATATATTATAAAAAATATAATTCTTATAAAAATATGTATTACAATCAGAGTGAATGAATATATTTTTATACCAGAAACAGAAGACGCGTGACCCTAACTGATAAAGACAGAAAGGACGGCCCATTACCCCGTTGTAAATTAATATTTGTTTAGTGCAGACATCGCGATCTGATGCTGTCATACAAAATTACGAGTAATTGCTCTTTTATAGGTAACTACAATCCTTGTTCAAATTCAATATTTAATTTTTGTTTAAGCTTTGTAGTAAGAGGAAAATTTGTATTAAATAAAGATTTTTTTAAATGCAGCTTCGCGTTTTATTCTGAATAGAGTGGGATAATGAATATAGTTGCATGTAATGTTGGTAATCCAAGAGTGAAGATGAATGACCAAAGCCATTATGTCTGCGAAACGATAACCCAATGTTTATGTCAATGGGATATGTAAGATAGGTAGTGTAGAAGTGACATGAAAAAGAATGTCTCGAAATTTCTTCAGAAAGAGGATTCTCTATTTTACGTCTTCCACGCAAACAAAGCTGCAGACAATGATTAGTTTAGTATAGTTACTAGTTTAAAAAATGTGTAAAAAATGGACAATATAAAGAAATGTAATAGTCTGTATTATGTCTGCTTGCACCAGAGTTATCTAAAAATAAAAACTGTTAGGAGTTTCCGTTGAGTAAATAAATATTTATCACTTCGGTTTTTTGCTCTTTACTTTTTATTCGGCGTTCGAATTTGTGGTCCGCTTCTAGAAATAGTACAATTGAAAAGAATTGA
Source organism: Heliconius cydno galanthus (assembly GCA_036379175.1). Lineage (NCBI taxonomy): Eukaryota > Metazoa > Arthropoda > Insecta > Lepidoptera > Nymphalidae > Heliconius > Heliconius cydno. The sequence goes on from JAKRZM010000984.1 coordinate 81,640, forward strand.
TTTAGTAAAACATGATTTACATGTTATCGTAAGGTAAGTTATGAATAGTAAAAGCCATCGTGGCTCAGTGAGTAGAGTCTGATTGTAAATCTAACGGTTCTAGGTTTGAAAGTGCAGAACTCGGTTTAAAATAGTCTAAAAGTGGTGCACCTTCACTTACGATTTTCTCTGCCTATTTAAACTTTTTTATACAACAAGTTTACAATGTAAGACTAAAAAAGAAGAAAAAATAACAAAAAAATATTCTATGACTTTAGTAAAAACAAAACTTCAATTAAACGTGCGAGTAAGCAATGCTCTGATAAGATATAGTTCGGTGTTGAGTTACGTCTTAAAGTAATGTCTTGACACTAGGTCTCAACAGTATAGTGTGAAGTTGAAAAAAATAAGTTTCTGCTACGGGAATTGAATGTCAAACCTTCGCATAATACCTGTCTGTCTCTTTACCACTATAAAATAAATTAAAAGTATCCGATTATTCAATAATATTAAAATAATAATAACTTCCGTTATACCTTTAGAGGTTATTATGACACAGTCGATGAGTCAAGGCGAGGCAGGTGAGTGATGCTGTGCTTGCGTAATCACTACCTATAGATTATACAGTATAGGTAACCTGGTATGGTATTGGTAGCGTTCTTTGTCATCTCACTGATTCATGTTTGGTATGATGATGTTTAGCACGTTTCAATATGGATATACTATTTTATATACAATTTTATTGGAAAACGTACCATTCTTCGTACCATTCTTCAAATAAGAGACATGGTGATGATGGTGGAAGTCAATTTGTGCATTTGGCCATCCAGATTCTGTATCTGATTTAATTAAAAAATATATTTTTTAAATTTCGCAGGTTCAGATACAGTCGCGTGTCAAACATGTTTACAATTTCAATACGAAGCTCTGTTACTTACATTTATTTTGTTTTATTTAATTTACTTAATATTCTTTTTGTCACGGCACAGTGTCTTACTACAAACACACACACACACTCGTCAATTTTTACTCAATTATTTAAAAAATCCATTAGCCATCAAGTTATAGAAAAATATCAGTGGCTTTTTTTTTCGTTCTTGAGGTTAATGCTGTTAGCCCTATTGGCTTTTACAGCGACACCGGGTGGGGAGGGAAGAGGGTACTCTGTCCCTGAAAATATGCAGGTACTGTGGGGCTGCCTGTGGGAGAAAAATAATGTTTAGCTTTCTCTTATTAATTTGGCGAATTTGAGAGGACAAACCGTCAAGACTGGCCTGCTGACTGACCTGCAGTCGCCTTGTTTCATTCTTCTATCATCGTCGCTAGACTGTACTGATATATCAGTGGCACTCCTACAGAACTGATAACCTTCAGTTCAGAAGACATTTCTACTGATGATGATCATTCACAATATTACAATCGATAAAGAATCTTAACCATTATTGCACTTGCGTAAGTGCATTTCACACTTAAACAAAATTTAAATATTCGCAAACCGCAGCTCGTATCCGTTTGCAGTAACGATAGATACCATATCCGATTGTTTATTTGTTATAGGTAGATATATAAAACTGATATAATGCACCGGCAGGATCTATTTGTCTGTATGTTTGTATATATTTTTGTAAAAATGATTCTACGTTTTTTTTCTTAGGAAAATCTACTCAACACCTAGGTTCTTCTATTTCTATTGATTTAGAGAAATTCCTGAATGTCATAATTTATTTTATTATGTAACAAACTAAAAAACCTAGGTTAAGCTTTATATATTACCCAGATTCTGAATATAGCGTTTTGATTGACTGAATTCAACGCCGTGCCTTATCTTGTTGCCAGAGTGAGGAAAAGAAAATATTAAATATTTCGCTCCCTCAAGTGGGAATCGAACAAACGACCTTTGCGTTTATAGTCGCATTCTTGTATATTTGGGCCACGACGGACTTAACCTACACTAATATATATTAAAAAAGACCTATAAGGTTTTTATATCTTTATATTTAGACAATAGCCAGACACCAACAACGACAGATGGCGCCACAGTATGCAATTTGTATGCACACGAGCGCGTCCCCGAGGAAGTGACGCGACGGAAGCTCCTTATGAAAATTAATTGTAATCCAAACAATCAGAATGGTAATGCGTTCGATTTAGTATCTTATAATCGCTTCTAACAGTACTTTCATTGTCGCGCTAATTTTAAACGGTTAAGTTGTTGTTAATCTCGTTAAGCGGTGAAATTTAAAAACAATTTAATTTATTTTTTTACTTTTACGATACACTTGTACTTACAATTATTCGAAATTTGTTATAACTTGCAAGTTTATTTGAGTGGACTGTAAAATATATATAGTTTTCCCCGTTTCCGTGGAAATTTGGGAAAAAATCACCGTTTCCAGTCGGTCACTGCTTTTGCAACATGGTCTCGACGCAGCCTAGCATTAATTTTATAAAAACTAATAATTTAAATATAAATATCAAGCAAGAATAAAGATAAATAGGCCAGTTAGAATAATAAGGCCAGCCGTAGCGCGGGTGCAAGCGACGCGACTGTAAGCGCGACAGGTTGTGGGTTTGATTTCCACTTGAGGAAATGAAATATTTAACATTTTCATTTCCTCGCTCTGGTAACCGAGTTCCTCCGGAATTCGGCGGAAAGTAGGCAACGGGAATGTCTCAATGGGAAAGGAGTGTTATTAGGTTCCCAGGATCCTTTTGCCTACCCTGCTATGTGTCGGATACAGTGTGAAGCTAGAAATATAGCAATAATAAACTAAGAAAGCTAAGTATAAAATATAAATAGAATATACGAATTAGTCACACAATTGAAATGATAATAGAGGGTCAGGTCAGTGACCTATATTCAATTATAATACATCGGCCATCTTATCTCCTTTTGTTTGGATTGAACAAGTGTTTATACTTTATAAAGTACGTAACTACTTACTTAACCCGCGGCTTCGTCTGTTTGGACACAAAAAAAAATAGTTGTGTATGACCCATTCTAAATAACGTTTTTCTTTTAATCAAAGCTATAGTTCCTGAGATAAACGTGATCTACTAAACAAACTCTTCAATTTTATAATGTTAGCATAGATAGCCCCAGTTAAGGAAATTTTTGGTATTAATTATTATTAATAATAGCCCCAAGTTCTAGTCGTGAGTTTTATTCTTGCATGACGTAAATAACCTTTAAAGTGTTTAGTTTTTTCATACATTATTGGAAAATTTTAAAAAAGAAAATTATCCAATAATATGTACGGATGGTAGGAAATAACTGATTTGTATTCCACCCTAAATATAACATTAAGTTAGTTATAATCAAGATCCATAAAAGTTTAAAAAAGATTAAAAAAATATAAAAGGGGAATACATAATGTAGGTAAGTGTAGGGGTAACAGACACAGCGCCATGGTGACAGACTACAGTCAGTCTGTCACGCAACACCGGGTTTTCACGTTTCAAAACAATTACTTTTTACATTTACCTCAACTTGACTAAGAAACCCAAAAAATATTTCTTATTCATTAGAACTATAATTGTAATTAATAATTAAATAAAGAATTGATTTACTTATCTTTTATGACTTAAATGTCACGTAGGAAAATTATTTAAAAAAAAAATTAGGACTTAAGCCCAAAAGCCCGATTTTTTTAAATCACGTTTTTCCTATGTGCATATTAATGAATACTCAGTAAATAATATTGATATAAAACTAATTGTACTAAAAAACAACAAACGTGACCCTGTGAGGCCGAATGTGTGTCATTTTATTATACACCTCTTAAAAAAACCCTTTTACTGTAGAATAATGAAATAATGAGTAATTGCTACCGTCATGAGGTGATTTGTACAAAATATTTCAATCGATTACTCAATTTAAGCTTTAAATTTTATACTTTAAAAAGTTCGGCACTACGTCTGATGTTGTGAGTTCGATTCCCATTCAGGGAACTCGGGGAATGAATTATTTTCATTTTTTTGCTCTGGCAACTGGGCAAACCACGGCGTTAAGTTCCACCACTCAAGACGCAATGTTTTGCAAAAACATACCATTATAACATACTTACCATGAGGAAAAGTAAAATATCATTGTTTGCAAGTTGGTGATGGTGATATGATCATCATCAAGCAATCAATCAAAGAATCAATTTACTTTTCAAGCAATTTCAGGACTCCCCCGACTCTAGGATCTCTCTGCCTAATTTGCAGGTGGAATATAGTTTTATAGTTATTAAATAAGCATATAGTTTAGTAATATAGTATAGTTTAGTGATTATAGTTTTATAATATTAAATATATATGCAATTCATTTTAATATGCTTTATTAAACCACAAGGAACCTTTAAAGTTTTTATCAATTTAATGGTGTAGGTATCAACAGACCATATGGTAGAGGCGCG
>JAKRZM010000984.1:86846-154548 GCA_036379175.1 Heliconius cydno galanthus
TCGAAAGTTTGTATGAAACTTCGTTACTACAAATGCTAGGAGTCTCAAATTTTGCATAGACGTCACTAGGATGTAGTCATGGAGACAGAAATTAATAATAACATAGTTCACGCGGGTGAAACCGCGAGCGTGCCGCTAGTTTTTAATATTTTGCTTATTTCCATATTAAGATAATAATATAAATAAATAATAGCTATTGGATTATTATATTTCTACTATTGGTATACTATTGGATTATCACTTTAGGCAATGATATCTTGATTCTTTCTTTAAGTTTTGCCTTTTATATTTTTTTGTTAGATGGCAAATCTAAAGTCTCGTTTTGCTTAACAAGAATATTGAACAATTATAATATAAGTTGCCTTAGGTGTTTACCTACATTACATAAATATAAAAATTCAACTGAAAGTTATATTTGCTATTGTTATTATCAAAAAAGGAAATCTAATTTATTTAATACAATAAAGTTTACACTCTCTCCATGTATGTCATGTCATATTCATCATTCTACTATTCTCGTATTCTAGTATTGAATAGAAGTGACGGTCCGTCCATACAGTTTAATAAGAGGTCAGTTAACAAAGTTCAATTCACCCATCAGCTACCGTGGTGGTCCGCTCGTTGGAAAATGAAGCGCTCATAATGTATTTGACACTATCTATATGAAAGTTGTAGATATTTTTTTTTAATTTTGTAAAAAAAAGTAGATTTTATTTAATATTTTATTTTTATAGAGGTAACTAATTATATTTATTATCTGTGCACATCTTCCGCATATAACGAGATAGACTTCACACATTTTTTTTATTTTAATTTATTTTTCGATCTTTAAAGAATAAAAAACCCTTTCTATTATAAGATAACGGCCAAATTTAAATGATTTAAATAGCTCCTTCTTACTTAGGTGCATGATAGTGTTAAGAATAATATATTTTTGAATACAAATAGATAATTAATTAAGGTAATAGACTAATATATAGAGACAAATCATTGCTCTCATTCAAAAGGCTAAAACTCTAACATTCTTAGAGCAACCTTGAGTATATTTAAATAACAAACTGTTCACTCACGTGCGATATTTTTAGCTATTACGTTATATTACGATGTAACACGGTAACTTACATCGATTTGAAATATGCAATTGTTTCCAATAATTTTAAAATGTTTTTCCACACTAAGGAAAGGAAAATCCTTTCGTTCATGATTTAAACCCGGGCCTCTTGGATAACCGTCAAAGAGTCCAAGGTTTTCCAAGATAAAAAGCTGCCTTGAGTACCGCGTACTCTCTAGACGAAGAGGAAAGGAATGGGAGTGCCTATTCCAGCAAAATTTGAGACTTGTATGATCATAAAAAATGTTTTATAACAATTGGGTATATGTTACTCGTATATACATTGTTATCCTCATAGGTTAACAGCAGTATTGTTAATTGGTACATATTGAATTCCACAACAATAATAGACCCTCGACTCTGGATAGTACTCAACGAGTGTTTACACCTTTCTCTGTTTAACAGATCGGACATAGAGTAAAGCGGTTTGGGGAGGTGGTACAAACTACGACTAAATTTTGTGGATTTTTTAAAGAATTATTTTTTATAGCAAAGAACATTATTGTACATAATTTTAAATACTCTTCGTACATATATAATGTGTATTAGATACCAAATGCTTGCATATTTAGTCTAACGTAATTTTATTTTAAATAAAAACAACTTAAATATGTCAATGTATGGGGTAAGACTAATTATTACAACTTACTTGCACCAAAAGTACATGATACCAATTAAAAATATAAAAATCTTATTAGTGATTCAGTTTTTAGCATATTAAATTACAATTAAATTTTATAAAACAATAAATAAGTTAATACTAATATTTCATCAAAAAACCTGATGTTATTTCCAATTTCTATAACTCTACAGCACACTACAAAGCTTAAGTATTGTTTCCATTATATCGGTGTAAGTGGGTTGTGAAACATCGGCGGGGTTTTTAGAGATCGTTTATTTAGAAATGTCGATATTTAGGTAAATTAGCGCTCGCTTGATCTTTTGCTTATCTCATTTTGATGTTGAACAGACGAACGAGCTTGTTCAATTTTACTGTTTTGAGATTTCGTAAATATATTTGTATTATGTTATTAACAGTATTTAAGTGGTAATCGACACTTAGGACAGAATTTACGTTAGCCTTAGTTTCCTTACCTTAGTGAAATGAAAATATGAAAATTGGGAACGAAATAACTTATATTTTAGTTTAACTCTTGAAAGCCAAAGCCTGCGTTACCTGTAAATGTATATTTTTTACCTTGTCTGATATCATCAATCTTGCGGAGGTCCTTACACTTTTTACGTGATCTTTCATACCGTCTTCACTTTTTCCACCTCTCTCACCACCTCACTCTTGCATCATATATCTTTTTAAGTTTTTACCATTCTTTCATCACTTATCTTCCCAAAGTGCCCAAACTGCCTGATCACATTTTTATCCACTCTTATTGTAACTTTTTATGTTTTTTTTTACAAATAATGTCTATTAAAAAACATTATTAAGAAATCACGTTCAAATTCAAACAAAAGTTCACTTCCTTCGCCCCTTCAACGCTAGGAGGGTAAATATAGTACCGCGGCTTACCTTGTTAATACTACCGGATTAGCGTTAACTGAGGAGTGTTATTAGTAGATAATTATAAATAAACTTAGACTGTCTGTTTATTGTTTAAAAAATTAAATCATAACTTGATTGTGATAAAGTTAACTTATCAACTTTGGAAATATTTGACTCAAAATGTAAGAAAATAGGAAAATCAGTTATACTTTTAACTTTAAAATAAAAAAATCTAAGAAATTTATAGTTAAAATAAATATTTTTCCAAAATGGCGAACCAATATAAATATACAAGTAGTGAGGTTATTATAATATGTAAGTACGCATGTATGTATGTATGTATATAGTCGCGTGCGTTCAAAATAAACGATATCCCAACACCTGCGGCCCAGTTGAAAGGTTTTGTGATGCCGAATAAAGATAAATGGTTAAAAAAACAATGTAAAATGCACTTTTTCAAAAGCGGATAAGGTATTTTTTCCATTGATTCAGTGATCGGGAGGAAGGAAGGTGCGCACGCGTGCATCCCACGAGGAATGACAGGTGGCGACTGATTTAATTAGAGGACGAGGTACGAGTAAATGCTAGTGACCTTCCTGTTAATGTATGAATTGAGGTTTAAGGAGGGATTTTATTGTAGGAAATCTTTTTTTATCTTCAAGCTGTATCCCGCACATAGCAGGGAATCTGGGGGGAACCTGGGAACCTAATGTTAAAACACTTCTTTTCCATTAATACACTTCCGTTCACGCCGAATTCTGGGGGCATTGCGTGTTGAGTGGTGGATTTCAACAACGTGCTTTACCTTGTTACCTACCAGAGCGAAAGAATCAAAATATTATTGTTTGAGTTTGCTGCAGCTAATGCTTACACATTTTTAATAAATAAATAACCATATATTATCTTATGTTATATTTGACCATAAATATCTCTTCGATCTGAACTATCATAATTTTATATAGTCAATCCAAGATATTCTACACCTGTGGCATATGACGAAATCTTACATGCCAATCATCATAATTAGACATCGGTATCGATGACTACTAAAATTCTAAATCAAAGATAATAAAAATAAAAAATGAATTAATACGTATAAACAGTGGTAATGAATAAACAGTGGACATTTTATGTAAATTTTTAAATCTCCTATCAAAATGTCGGCGGATATTTCGAAAATCTGGCTAATAAGCGTGAAATTCGGGTATATTAACATAAAACTTTAATTGAGGGGTACCGTTACCACGTGTTGTAAAATTATAAGGCACACGGGTGGTCGCACCGACCGTCGCCGTCGCCACCGTCCGTGTAGCCCATAAATATCTATATCTATATCTTTCCTATCGTAAATACAGGAGTATTTTGACTTAATTTTTTTGTATGCGGAAACCCTTGGTTAAATATTATATTTCATAGTTTGTTACCATATTATAAAGTAGGAGCTTTACCCTTTTTTCCGCACAGTAGGGTAAGTGTTGAGTGTTGAGACACTCCGTAGTATGAACGTTGTTGTACTGTGACAGAACTCAACGCCGCACTAGTCTACCAGAGCGGGAAGATGATAATAATTTAAATATACTCGTATATAGGAATATGGGGACGGAGCGTCTTAACCACAAGTTCCTAGGTTCCCTATGCCTACGGTAGTGCGGGATACAACTTGAAGTAAATAAAATATAAAATTGAGTTTATTAATTCCATTGTAGATATTAATTTAGATGGGGATTGAAAATCTAAGCTATAAAATTGTTTACTGTGTTTAGTGTTTTAAGATTTCATTACTAAATTGCTAAAGAACTGAATGAAATTATATGTTTTCTATTGAATTAAATGTTCCCTTGTAGGTGCGGACAACAATGTGATCCTATAAAGGTTCTGTTTTTTTGATGTACGGCACCCTAAAACAGACCTATCTTACAACAGAACAACAATATATTATAGTTATTTACGGCTATTTTTCAAGGGCACTTTCATTTGTATCGCACAAAGTAGGGCGCGCTCACTCCCACGCACCTGAGACGCGAGAATTGGACATTAGCACGTTTTTATCTCCTAATGTTACCAATCATGTTCATATAAGGCTGGTATAGGAGTATGTCTTCGCTTGTTTCGCTTCGCTTTTTAACATGATTATTATTAGGTTACTCAACATAGAATATGGGGAATGAGGTGTTTTGACACTATATTTCTTTTGCCTTTCGCTGATTGCTAAAAAAACTTGTTATATTTTTAAACGAGTAGGTACTAGGTATTTATTACAATTTGCGTGATTAGTGTTTATTATAGAGCAACATTTAAAAAAATACATATTTTCTTAATATTATAACGTTTGTGTAATTTGTTTTTAAAGAATATTTAAAAGAAAATTTTCAGCCTAAAAGTAGTTATGTTTTTTCGTACAAATTTTTAATAGTAATGTAACTTTTAAACTGAGGAAATAATTTTAATTTCTTTTTACACCTGATAATAAATAATTTAAACTTTTAATAAAAAAAAATATTTATTTTCAATTTCAAAACTACTTAAATATTTGTCCTCTATCGAAAATTATATTACCGAAGCACTTAAAAATCATCAAACGTAAAAGGCTTAAGCCTCTTAAGTTTACAGGTGAAAAGATTTAGTAAGAGACGAGGTCAACCAGAGCTTAGCGGCGATACAAAGTAACGATTTACACCTAACTCTTGCATATTTTATTTTATTATGTATTTATTTATAAAAAATATCAAAAACATATAACGAAAAATGGAAAATTAAGTTTTTCTGAAAATAATTTGCTTGTTTTTAATCTTAAGAGAATTAAATCCTTAGTCTCCTTTTCCGCATAAATATTAGATTATATTTTCATACTAATATGCTTTTTCAACAAAGTACAGTGTTAAGATCCGCCACCCACCACGGAATGTCTATCAAGGAAAGGGCGATACATTACTAAGATCACTTTAAAAGTCACAATTTAAGATCACGAAATTTGATTTGGCTATAGCCTATAAGCATTTTTAGTTTAGGTACATTTAAGTAAGTCGAAATTGACATTAAATAACAATAAAAACGCAACCCACACCCACTTTCTCTCACATTTGCATTAGGACCAGCTAAACTCATTGTGAATGGATCGGTCAATTGAATGATATTGAAGCGTAGTTGTCACATATATTTTGTTAAATATCTGAATGATTGCTTTTAAGATTTGCTTTAAAATATTTCTTAGTACAAAAAAGGCGTCGTGGTGCATTGGGGACTATAAACGTGATGGCTGTGGGCTCAATCTCACACAATGTGCGGCGTTGAGTTACGCCGTAATGTCTCACATATTAGTCGGAATGTATTTACGAAGTGTATTAATAATAAGATTCCTCTGTCTACTCTCATACTGTCAGTCGGGTTTTAGTAAAGAGATTTCGCAGTACGTAGCATTTCTCACGCGGTCCCTTGCCAATTTTCTCATTGAACCAATCAGGGCGAGCCACCCCATGCGGGCGAACTCTATTGACGATGACAGTTTAATAGACTCCTGGAAGATTGCTTTTCAAGATAACAGCTATTGTAGACTATAACCAATCTTATTAATGAAGTAAACGTTAGAATTGACTTCTTTAACTGTTCCTTCTATATATTAGAAACATTTCAAAAGACCGAACAAGAAGTTAGAAAAACATGCATGTAATTCAAACAGTTCTCTTCTATTATTCAAAATAGAAAAGAAAAGCTCTTAATATATATATCAAAAATAATAATCTATTTTATAACATTTGTACATAGCTTAAAGAAGCCATAAGAATCCATAAACATGACTGGTCAAGATTGAACGAAAAAGGGTGAAAATGGAAATATGAGGCGTCTTGGTAGGGCTTCCTGGATAACTATGAAACTTTTATATTATTTTTGAGCTTTACGTTGTGTTGTTTGTTGCATATAGGCTGAGAGAACCAAATGTTAAGACTCTCCGTTCCTCACTCTCCGTATAATTTTCGAGACATTACGTTTTGATTGGAACTCAACTTCCTTTAGTATCTCCAGGAAACTCCTCCATAATCGGTAAACAACAGATAATTACAACAATATATTAAAAATAAGAAAACAATGCGAAGACGTCAACTCAATGACGTGTCAGCCCGTCAGAGTTCATAACTTCGAACAATTAGTGATTAGTAGGACCAATTGTGACAGCGAACAGCGACCTTAATAGGAACGAATGTCGACCTAAATCAAGGAACACGTTATTAGTTTGGCATGTGGATGCATGAATAAGAAAGAAAAGACAAGTTGAGAAGCCATGGTTGTGGGTTCAATTATGATTATTATTATTTATAAAGTCAGCTTCACGCTGTATCCCGCACACGGCAGGTTAGGCAGGGGGAATCTAGTGTTAAGACACTCCGTTCATACAGTGTGAAGATGATTTAATTTTAATTTTGATTGAATTTAGTAAAAGTTAACGATAGATGGAAATAACTATTTATATTTATATTTGTATATATTTAATATATGTATGCTGTTTGCTTTATAAATTTATTATAATTATTGTTTACACCTCAACCCTTTTCCTCCCTTTTTTTATCCTATGCCTTAAGGTTGCCTGGAAGAGATCGCTGTTTTAGCGATAAGGTCGCCTCTTGTACATTTCCGTCTTTTTTTTTTTTTGTTGTTGTCTATTTTATTGTTATTTTCCTTATGGGTGTACAATAAAGAGTATTATTATTATTATTATTAACTATGATATGATATAAACTAGCGTATAGTGTATATAGGCAAAGTTAACATAGTGACAAATGAAGAAAATATTTTTTTCTCTTCTTATCACAGTTCTACCTCTTTATCATTGTACTGTGAAAAAAGGAGGTATTCATATAAGAACAAATATTTACTAGTAATTACATGAATGACACGATTTTCTAATAAAGCGATTGTACAAGACATACATACACACGAGTACACTGTTTGCTAGAGATAGGTGCGCTACAAGTGTTGCAACGCTACAATAAAATGTTATATGGTTCTCTTAAAAAGGTAGTAGTAGAGTTTGTTTCCTAACGCGATGGCCGTGGGTTCGATTCGCACGTAAGGGATTTTTTAACTAATTCTTTCGTGTTTTTTTTTGGATGATTCTTGTTTCGCTCTAAGCATATACAGGGTGGAAGAGGCAGCGCTTCTTTTATTGAAACTGCATATAGGGTAATATATTTCAAACCTACAACTAAGAAATTAATCAAGGTACCTTAACAGTTTGGACATAGGATTTTTTTTTCATTTCGATTTTTATCCATACCTGTATTTCGTGTGACGCACACATACGTGTGCGACGTTTCCGATTTGACAGGTAAGTGTGTGCGTGCCTATGTTATACTTTACAAATGGCGTTTTATTTTAAAACGATAATTTTATTATTTATTTTGTTTGAAAAAATAACTTTNCAAATTAAGAAAATATTTTTTTCTCTTCTTATCACAGTTTTATCTCTTTATCACTATTCTGTTAAAAAAGGAGATATTCATATAAGAACAAATATTTACTAGTAATTACATGAATGACACGATTTTCTAATAAAGCGATTGTACAAGACATACATACACACGAGTACACTGTTTGCGAGAGATAGGTGCGCTACAAGTGTCGCAACGCTACAATAAAATGTTATATGGTTTTCTTAAAAAGGTAGTAGTAGAGTTTGTTTGCTAATGCGATGGCTGTGAGTTCGATTCCTACTTAAGGATTTTTTTATTTATTTTTTTGGATGATTATATTTAAGTTTTGTTATTATTTTCTCGCTCTAAGTATATATTATCAGCTCGCTATGTCCTTAACATTTATTTCACTGTCATTTGCAGGATCATCTTGTAGCTAAAAAGGTGTAATAATATTTTTACTTATTAATATTTCTTTATCTTTTTTCGTAGTTTTTTAAATAATTATATATTGTCGTAGCACAGTTGGAACACGTTTAGTTCAGCGCTATGGTTATGGCTTCAAATTACATTTAGAGGGGGTTATATTTAGAATATAGTCGTTCGATTTGGCTTGACAAAGTGTAAGACCTGCCACCTATGTTGCTCTGTAAATTTTAGATGAAATATGTGTTAAAATATATATACTTGATATTTTAAAATTAAAATTGCGTTAGAGATAGATGGTGCTACATAATTTTCTTTTAAATAAAAAGACAAGCTTTTTAAAACTTAAGTTCTAAAATAATTCATTTCCTTGGTGAAACATGAATTCATAGTCCTCGTATTTACAATCACACGCTGTACTGCACCATGACGGTCACCTTGGCATTTTTTAAATAACTCCAAAGTCATACGTATATATGAGATTTAATTAAGAAATCAACCTATATTAAATAGTAAATATTAAACAACACACCATATGTACCACCACCACAACCAATTGTACAAATAATTTGTTATTCTAAAGTACTGTGTGTTTATATATGGAATTCTTGCCACATTTTCAGGTATAACTTCTTCTAGTACAATTTATGGAGAATTTTTCTCTCTTTTGGTTTTTTTTAGTTTCACGCTGCAAATAGTAGTGTAGACAAGGTAACGCTCCGTTCCTGATTTCCGCGAAATTAAATGAGACATACATATTAATATGTATTAAATAAATTTCTTGGTGGGACAGCTCACAGAGTAAGACTACCAACGCCACGGTTGCAGGTTGCAGCTTGATATATTAAATTTATATAGCACGATTGACATAGCGCGGCGTTGAGATCCGCCAATCAACACGCGATTTACATATACTGGACAGGAAGCGGAGATGTCTTAATACTAGGTTCCCTCTGTCTTTCCTAAACAACAAAACAAGTGTGAAACTATTTACTTTCCCAAATTAAGGAAAATAATCAAAATAAGAACATTTCATCAACTTTTAATCGAACCTACAATCATCATATACACTTAGTACTCCATTGCTATGCCATGATGATATTAACAGTATACAGTGCAAACAATATTACAATTCTAAATAGATATGAGGCAAACAGTGTCGTAATAACAACAAAAATAAAACGCGAGCCAGGTGGCGCTTGCGAGTCGAGTCGAGTCGTGACTTGTGAGTCAGTCGCTGACTCAACTATGGACTCGAGGATGGAGACAAGGGAATCTATTAAATTAAGATAGATTTTGTGTATGACGTTTTGTATTTGTCATCAAAAATCTTAGAAATAAGTCGTCGCCGTATTTTTAATTGTGTGAGTTTTAAGATGTAATACTTAAAATTCTGTTTTTACTTGTTCCAATAGGAATTTCCAGAAATCATCTCTTAGTGCTCTGCAATACTCCCTAATCTACCAACAGGCTAAGTTTCCACTTTCTAAGTTCAGTAGTTATAACGATATTAGTCCCAAAATGGCACAGCATATGATGGACAACGTGACAGTTGTGGGTTCGATTAAGACTTAGGAAAATGAATTATTATATAACAAAACAAAAGCGCGGCGTTGAATGCCACCAGTCATTTCGTAATGTTTGAAAATTAGGCGGAAAATAGGTACCCTAGTAGCCTTCATATTAGGTTCCTCTTCTCTACGCTGCTATCAGCGAGATACAGGTGAAGCCTTAAAAAGAAGTAAGTTTTGCAAGTATAAGCTGCATCCATTTATACATATACATACGTGGTATGTTCGTACGTACCGTCTAAGGTGAAACGCTCGAAATAGTCCCCTCTTCCGCCGCCTAAAATATCTCCGTAGCTACAAACCCTCGAGACGAGACTGTCAAAAGTGGGAATATGTCATTTATTTATTATTTTTAGTGTGTAGAATAGTAAAACTGTTTTTTATATTAGTTTTGAACTACTCATAATATATTTTTTTACATTATAAGTCCTAATTTTAAATCTTTGAGTAGTATTATATATTTTGAAATTTTAAAATTAATTACTATAACATATAAGAGATTAATTTATAAAATCTGTTAACTAAATTATATATACGTTGCGATTTTAGGTATGCATAAATAAATAAATAAATCTTTGTTAACGTGTACCCACTATTTTTTTGCGCTTTTATACAACAAAAAATCAATTAAAATATTAACTCTTTGAAAGCCACTAAAGAAAATAAGACATAAATTCGTTCTCAAATCACATTTTAATACATCTGAAATCGATTTCCATAGCTTCCGCAAGAAAATCGTCATACCACATGAATACGATTATCCAAATCGATATTACGACAACAAGCCACACCACTAGCTGTATAGATATATTAACTTACTGTCAATATGAGTCACTCGTATAGAAATACGTTTGGCGAACGTATCCGGGGATTGAACTCGGGTTATTTGCGTGGCTGGCACTGCGCCAGCGCACCGTTGTTGTATGACCTTATTCATTCTATAATACGGTTAACGAGTTGTGGCCGCTCTGAAGTTAGGTTTTATGATTTTTTGCGCAATATTCACGCGCGATGAAAATAATCAAAAGTAGGAAATATCTCAAAATGGTATTTGCGCGGCCATCGACAGCTTCTACAGACAACTTCAGGTGGCCAGGACTCGTTGATCGTACTGCACTATATACATATACATATATTTATATTCGTGAAACCGTTTGTTGTAATAAGTATAGGTGGGTGTGTTAGTGATCTAGTTATTGATGTTTTTCGGCTGAATTTAAGAATAATAGGAAAAAATCTTTTTTTCTATCTCCACATATCTATGATATACGCATCTATCTATGTGAGTTCTCTATAAAGAAAGTTGTCTCGCTTAAATATATTAAAACTATTAAAAACCTAACGTTGCTATTGCTAAAAGAAACATTTCAAGATTTTTAATCAGTTCAGTTGAATATCAGATTTGCATAGTCCCCTTCGTTTTCTCTTAGGTATATCTATATTGTGAAATATAAAGGAATTTTAGATTATTATTTATAAAATCTAACTATTTACTCATTCAATATCCTAACGCTATTATCAATCAACATGTAACTAATATCAAAAATATCTTTCCAGGATATTAGTAGGTGCACCAGAAGACGAGCCTTACCACATCAACGGCGTTAAACGCCCAGGCGCAGTCTACCGCTGTCGACCTGGACACCGCGGTGCAGTGAGCGAGGGCTCCGGGAACCCGCTGCAAATGTGCTCGCTTATGGAATTTGATAAGAATCGATGTAAGTTATAGTTGAGATTTACACATAATTAACTTTAATGCCTACTTTCTGCTGAATTCTGGAAGAAGGAAAATATAAAATAATTAATTTCCTTGAGTGGGGCAGTGAAAATAATAAATATTTCACTCTTCCAAGTGAGAATCGAATCCAGAACCCTAACGTTTACAGTCTCTACAATAAATTGAGTTAAAATAAATCGCTTTACTTGCCTTTGCTTTCATAATCTCGAACCACAGAAGTAGTGCACAAAACAACACACAAGATCTCCCAGATTCACAATAATAAATACGACATTGTTTGAAATGTTTTGTACAAGCGTGTGTCATATGTCATGCCACTGTTCCATGCTCTCGTGCCGCGTGAGCCGCGTGACCGTCTTCAGACGTGATTTATGGACATCTTTATTTCTTTACTACTTCTGCTATAGCTTTAGATACTACTAGAAGCTACTAGAGGCTACTCGAGGCCAACGTGGATTCGTTGAAAAAAGTAATTCAATTATTATTCTAATCCTATCGTGTTCAGTTTAGTCTCTTAACAGGCTTTCTAAAACTGGCCGGAAAGCGGAGAAAAGAGTGTTTTAACACTAAGTTCACTCTGCTATCCAGCTTCATTTGAGATTTTTTTATTCTAATATTATTCCTAGTTATACCATATTTGTAGTTTTATTTAAACATACGGTTACACTTTATAATATGTCAGGATATAAAGGAAAGCGAAGCCTTAGAAGGTTTTAGTAAATCTCGATTAGGTCTTGCTTAACAAATGATGCGTCAGATTTGGCTTGAAAATGAATATCTGTCCAGATTTTGTTGTGGAAATGGAGTCTGGTGCAATATTACAACTATAAAGAATATTAAAAATGAAAATAATTTAAATTTTGAAGTAAAATTAGTTTAAATATTTTGCAGGCACTTTTAAAATTTTTTTTGTTTTGTAAGAATATACTTCCTTAGACCAAAATCATCGTTGTGTTCCAAATATTTAAAAATAAATATAAAAAAGTAATGTTAACCTATTTCTCCTGCAAAAATAACATGCGCTATAAAACCACCATAAAATAAAAGTGCCTAAGTCTTTTATAGTTAATTGTGTAACATTCGTCGTCTACTAACAATGCTGATGGGTTTGTACCCATTATATCTTAAATCTATATGTTTTAAGATTCCAACCGCGAACAAATGTTAGAACACTTGTACATTCGTATGTTGCAATGAAATGAATGTGACCAGATTGTTACGAGTCGAGCTCTGCGAATGAAAGAATAACTTTTGTTGTTGGGTTCCATTGAAGAAATATATATGGTTTATTTTTCAGAGAATTAAAGACAAATCACTTCTTTATCCATTCGTCGAAAATTATACTTAAGTAGACATTTTTTTATAAGTATTCTTTCTAATAAGTATTGATACGTAAAATCATTGCTTGTGGGGTCAAATTGGAAATGACATTAAAATGAAAGCTATTTTCTTTTAATAATTTATACAAAACCAGTAGTGGGAAACGGAGCGTCTTGATATTAGTTTCATTCTGCCTGCCCTTTTTAATGCAGGAAACAGAGTGAATCTAAAAGAAATAACACAAATAATTAAGAAAAACTACTATTCATAATTAAAACTTTTCAATTCCCGCCATTAGCCGCCTTACAAAAGCCTATGTGAATTAAATTCATTAGAAATACTGGCAGTATTAAACAAAAATAATTACCACCTAAATATTCCAAATATTTGCTTTCTCTGAACTCTGGCCTGTTAATTCGTTAGTATATAATTACCATGTATTGGGTATTGGGTGTTGGGTGTTGTAGCGTGGGCGGCGGCGTGGGCGGCGCGCGGGCGGGCGGTGCGAAACCCGAGCTTTAGCTACCGATTATGCAATTAGCTTTGTGAATTTAAACTTATTTAAATGTTATTTGCTGTTTACATTCCTTTTTACTTTACCTAGTGTTGTAACACTTCGTTCTCATTAAGATACTTTCGTTCTTCACTTTTAGCCGAATTCTCTGAGAAAGGATTTTGAAAAATTTTTGTCTAGTCGGCTGGTCATAAATAAAGTACGAGTATATAGTTAAAATCGATATAAATGTATGATATACTTTATGATTAGTAAACTAGAGCGGACTTGGCAGGATTTTAATACATTTTAAAATTAGTTTAAATTTCAATATATTTCTAAATAGTAGTAATTTAATTTGTTATCAGTAAAGTGTGTTACTATAGAAAGTCGGCGGCGATTGTTTACTGAAGTCGACGTTGATTACTACAATGGTGGCTTGTGAAATACCACCGCCATTGATAAGATACGGCTTAGTGATGTGCATGGTGTTGTATACAGATTATAATTATATTATAGTAAACCGTAATGTTATATAGCCTATAGCACTCCTCAGGAGAAAAAGTAAATCCGACCAGTTGTTCCAAAGATAAACAAAGAAACAAAAAAAATACACTTTTTTCTGTAAAATCGGGAACGCGATGTTATTAGAGTTGGACTTCTAATCTTACAAAGAATAAGAGAGATTTGAAAATAATTATAAAACATAGCCTAGGCTATTAGATTTAGATATAATATGTTCTTTTTCTTAGATTTAAACTTGCATAGTTATAATATGTATGAATTATGAAAACAATTTCATATTTTTATATAGTTTTAAAAATGTTACTAAGAGTGTCACATCACTATGTATTTGCGTGCATTATCAGTGTTATCAGTATCGAGTGGTTATCTGGTGCGGTTATACAATAAAGCTGCCGAGATGAAATGCACTAAGGAACTTTGAACTTAGGCTACTTATAGATGCATATTTTTTATCGCTTATCATTTATGTAGTTCTTTAGGCATACTTTTATTGACAACGCCTTTGCAATCTCACATTTAATTGGATCAACGTTTATTTCTATATATAAAAAAAACTGAAAACGAAGAGATATGTCACTACTAATCCCGACTCGGGGGGATTATATTTATAGTATTTTTATTTCTTCTGGAGTTCCGTCATCACACTCAATGTTGTAAAAATTAGAAAAATGAGAAACAGAGTGTATTAACATTAATTACCTTCTGTTTACGTTTGAAATTGCTTCTTTTTATTTTTTATTCTAAAAAAAATATGCCTGTTCTCAAATATAAATCAGTTTCATATAAATTTTCAATCATAAAAATTATTTATACGGCAGTGACATGCTTTATCAATTATATATACTCGTAGGTACTTGTCCCCACCGACGCAACACCGAAACTGGTGCAACTCAACTATAGCTAGTACTAGTATACTGTAGTTATTAAAATCAATTACGTGGGATCGATATTTGGGTTGTGGGCTGTATGTGGGTTTTCAATTCACATATTACATTGTATAATATATACAAAAAATAATAAGTAAGAAAAAATTGGATCATTTTTAAGTTTTTTTAACCGACTTCAAAAAGAAGGAGGTTATCAATTCGACTATATTTTTCCTGAATCTAGAAGGATAATGGAGTCCACTAATATGAGTTTAGAATTTCCTTTTTAAGTTATTTGTTATATAGTTATATTTAAACATTTTTTTTCCTTTAATCTAAGTTTATTTTATCTAAAAGTATGTATTTTACGTGTTTTTGCCTCAAGAAATAATAGGTTGTCCTTAGAGGCCGTCATGGCGCCGCGGCCGGTGCACAAGTCTGCTACTATAAACGCGACAGTTGTGGATTCGATTGCCATTCACGTGGCAATGATATATTTGATATTTTAATTTCCTCGATTTGTTCGGTACCAGCTCGGTAGCTAAGCGTAGCGTTGAGTACCGCTACTCAAAACGCAATCCGTTAAGAATTCGGTGGAAAGTTATGTTAAAAAAAACCAAAAAAGTCTTATACTTGACTCCAGTTACCAACTCGAATCATATGAAATATTCCATCACAACTTAAGTGCAATTGTGCGAGCACTCCGTACGAATATCCCAAGCCATTAATTTAAGCTTATTATCACTTGTCTCGCAATGATACATTGGACGTGCCTTTTAGGAGACACTAGGTGTCACCTGCGGTTCTTCCACGTGATCAAATGGATATAACTGATAAATTTTTGTAGGCAGAGGGATCCTGGGAACTTAGTGTGAAGACACTTCCATTCCCTACTTTCTATCGCATTTTGGTAGCATTACGTGTTGAGAGGCGCAACTCAACGCCGCACTATGTCCCGTTACTATAACGAAGAAATGACAATATTAAATATTTTATTTTCTTGAGAGGGAATCGAATCCACAATCTGTCGCGCGTGTAGTCGCATGCTTGTGATTTCGCGCCAAGATTGGTGGTCCTGTGTATTATAACTGAGAATTGTGTATGATATATTGCACATTTTAGTAGCAGCAGCTACAGGGGTAATCGAATATATGTAGCTTATAGCCTTATTCAATGGACTATCCAATACAAATAATTTATCAAATTCGATCCAGTAGTTGCTGAGATTAGCGCGATGAACCAAACAATCAAACTCTCCAGCATTATAATATTAGTATAGATTTGCATTTTTTGTCTGCATTTCTCAACATTTCTAAATCTGATGATCACTTCGAGTTCCACCTTATGCTCAATAAAAAATAATTGAAACTATAATGCGAAATTAACTATGGCGCTTTAATCTAGATATTCCCGAATGAGAGTTTAGAGTCTAAACCCACTATCTCCGTATAAATATTAAAAGAAAATATTAGCTAACATGTTTACCAAATGGCACTCCTGCGCATCTTACTACGTGACATTGGTTCTCTTGTAACTGCGCGTGGGTCTCTTAGGTGTAGCTAATGCCGTACATCCGGTGTGAATTTTCTTAGCGCAAAAATAACTTTGTTATTGATTAAGATGAATGGTGTTTATTTTTTTTATTAAGAATTTGAAGATTTTTTTATTTATTGAGGCGTAGATTCGATGAATGCGGATTCGATCCCCACTCAGGGGTTTAGGGTATTGTCATTTATTTACTGCGTGAAGTACGGAAACAAGCATGCGAGGAATACTCTCCTACCGTCGTATAATAAAATTAGTACGAATCAATTTAAATTCAATTTGATCAATTTCTGTTAGCTTAACTTTCGAAGTTGTAATATTGTTATAATGTAAGCTGTTATTTTATCACTCTAATATTAATATAAGGAAATAAATAAACAAATTTCTTTGTTTTGGTAGATATAGCGCAGCGTAGAGTTACGCTACACAAGTTGTAAAGAATAAAAATAATCTTAAAAAGAAAATACCTATATAAATGTAATGAAATAAGATTCAATATATATTATTAAAATTTAAATAATTAAATAAATATAATTTCGATATGTGTACGAGATCTTGTATAACAAACACTTTTTATAACCGCAAGTGGACTGCAATTCAGGTCGTTTAAAAATAATCATTTTTCGAAAGATATTGTCGGCCTTGACATTATTTCGTTAATATTATGCTAAAATATATACAAAGATTTATATTTTATAATTTATATAGAGGCCGTATTGACTATAACCGTTATGACTGTAGATTCGATTCCCATTAGTGGAAATAAATTGCTTGCGAGGAAGGAATGGGTGAACAGATTGTAGTAATACTAGGTTCCCTCTGCCTACCCTTCCACATGTGGGTACACCAATGATGGTAGTCAGTTCAACTTTAAATTTATGGTCATTTAGGGAAATGTTTTTGTTAAAGGTTCTTAGGTTCCCTTTACGTACAGGACTAGTAGTAGGAAAACTAATAATTTAAATATAATTTTAATTCTTGTTGTTGTCACACCGTAGGTACATGTTGTAATAACTCGAGATTATATTTAAAAATGACAGCTAGCTAACCGGTATTGTAGATGACCAAGTTTGGCTTTTCGTCGTTGATGTCATGTTTGCTTAGCTTGAGTAATCCGGAGGTTTGCAACTTAACAACAACGGAGTTTGTTTCAGGGTCAATGAAATAAGGACGAAATATTTTTATTCATAGATAGATATTATTTATAGGTTCTTTTACCGTTAAGAGTTAATTGGATTTATATTTTTTTAGCGGTCTCATATTTAATATTTATTAGCTCACGTTGTATCCCTACATGGCAAGGTAGACCTAGGCAACCTAGGTACCTATCAAAACACTCCCTTAAAATCCGCCGAATTCTGTACATATTGCGTGACTGACGGAACTTAACGCTGCGTTACCAGAGCGAGAAAATGTAAATATTAAATGTTTTATTACCCTGAATTCTAATGTAACCTACTACCGTTGACTTTACAGTTGCACGTTTGTCCTGCTGCGCCACGACCTCTCAATTCTCAATATCATTATTAAATCTTCCCTACACCAATTCCAATTACAGCCCAAGTGACGTCATAATCCACTACTAACTTATATTATACTTATAGCTATTTAAAAATGAAGAGATAATTTAATATGCGCAAACACAATCCATCTTGTGTGTACACGTCGGGTCGAACGTTACGAAGTGGCCCTGATTGGGGCCGCCTTCAGACCGACTTGCAAGCACCAACATTAACGCATCGCGCGTTGATATAACATAAATCAATGGGTTGCCGCGACTGTGTGTAGGGTGGACTTGTGGGCGTTTTGTTTTTTTTTTTTTTGGGAAAGTATTTTAAAAGTATTCATTATTGATTATGATAATATAAGGAATAATTTTGAGAAACATATGCCTAATTGGAATGAAAACATTATTAAGAATTCAATTTAAAGTAAAACTTGTGAACTCTGTATTTTTTTATAAGAATATATTTTTAACGTGCGTATCAGTTCCTTTTTTATTTTGGAATTCAGTATACGTAATTGCAAGCCAATTTCCGGAATCTGATAAACTTTTTGGAGGAAACATCTCAATAATATTTCTATGTAATCTAGGTAATATTTTAAAAGCTGAAAAGTTTGTTAGGTAGAACGCACTAATCTCGGGAACTTCAATTCTTTTTCATGAATAGAAAAAAATATTTTTATGTTTGGACAGTCCATTTTATGAAAAAGGCTTATAGGCTCATATTACATAAGGTTTAACATAAATATTTGGTATAATTCGATTGAAATTCCACGTCCTAAAACCGCCACCATGGCGTCAATTGATTTATTATGTATTCAATTATATTAATAAAGTTTATTCTAATACATTGATAATATGTGCAAGTAGGTCAAACAAACACAACGCAGCTTTAACGCCGCCTGCATTCATTTATAATAAATCAATTATTTGCATTGAATGCCTATAGGTTGACCTTTTAATGGAAAACCGTCTCGCCCTTATCTTCTGAGCTAATAATAATATACGTAATATGAATATTAATATACTTAAAGTATGGAAAACAGGAAATAATTGTAATATACTATTATTACGTCTTATTGAACGGCGAATTGAATCGTCGCACTTTGCGTATAAACATTGGATATAAATGAGATAGAGGGAGTCTAGTGTGAAGACACTCTGTCCCCCTGTTTTCTCCCTACTTTCGAGAGATTGCGTGCTAAGTGGCGGAATTCAACGAAGAAATATAAATAATTAATTCCTTCAAGTAGGATTGAACTCGCAACCGTCACGTTTACAATTATCAACTTATGAAGAAAAATAAAATGAAAAATATTCAAATAAAAGCCCTTATGAAATAGAAGATTTCCCGAAATTCCCACAGGAACAGGATAAAAAGGGGGTATTGCATTTTATAATTCACGATAACGAAGTAAGGGCCACTACTTTAATATATTTTTCATAAAATTAAAATACAATTTGTCTCTTATCCCAACAATATGGCCACTCTACTGTAGTATACTGCACATAGCGCAGGAGTATTAGGGACGACTTTGATGCTTCTAGAGAAGCGTCATTTATTTCATTTCGATGCAAGGGCACAGGTCAACGACCTTCGCAACAAGTGCCCGACCCAGACTTACTTAGTACTTAGTCCTTTATTCGTATTTTATATTAGTTAGTTATTTATTGGTAGAGAAAAGAATATCATAAAACTCCCTACCTCACATAAACGGGATGAATCGAAACCTAAAAAAAACATCTATGTACGTAAGTATATACACATATAAGAAGTCAATATTCCTTATATTATCTGAAATTCTAAAATAAACCTACATTGTTTTCCAAGATTTAACAAATACGGCCAAGCCAAGGTCCTGCTATCAAAAATGACTATATTTGTAGCGTATGGTTAAATATCTACATATATGGCCATAAATATATATAATTGTTGTAGTTGAGGATATTAAATTGAGGGCAGTCGTGGCGCAGGTTAAAACTGTGACTGTTAGCGTGACAGGTAGTGGGTTCAATTTCCACTTGAGGAAATGAAATATTGTGAGGATCAGACATGTCTTAATGGGAAACGGAAGTGTCTTAACACAGGTTCCCTCTGCCTACCTTGCTATACGCGAGAAGCTACCTACATTCACATTACATTATATCTATTTATGTAAAAGTCTGTTAAATTTTTAAATGTAAAATTCATGAATGCTGAAACATTAAACACTGGCCTATTATATGTTTTATATGATCCTAATACACCCAACCCACATATGCAAGAAGCGAGTTCGACTCCCGCTACACTCAAAAATTTTATTTATCTTATTGTCGAATAACATTTTAAACGTTTTTTTAAATATATGTATATACTTATTTTATATAATTAAGTATACATACAAAAGGGTCGCTTTGCGGCGGAAGTTGTTCGATAACTATAACTTGTCAATCATACTTAAAGATAAATGATTTTATACTACTTGTTGACGTCATCACGTCGCCGAGACGGCTTGGAGTTCACTAAACGTAACGGTTGTGAATTCAAATCCATTTGAATTATATTTTAATTTTTAAATATCCACATATGTATGTGTAAGTATAGATTACTTGAAACGAGATATAATATTTAAAATTTGGCTTTAGTTAAAAGAACTTTTTTTTTAAAAAGTTAAAATGAAAATAAAAAATGAAATATTTATTTAATTTTCCTTTTTATAAATCTTATTTATAATACGTATAGAACGCTGAAATTAGGTATGTATAGTATAGGTTAGCACTAAGAAATAATTTTATGAAACTCACTCGAAAGGGAAAAAAATATAAGTATTTCCGTTTTATAGTTTACACAAACGAAGTTGCGGGCTACAACTTGTCTAATACAATGTCAATAACATTACACACATTTGTTAGAAATCCCGGCGTTTATTTACGTCACAGACGTGACGCTTAATTGAGTGACTTATCTCTGCGGTTAGAGTCTGGTTTGAGTTTGTTTTTATTGGGCTTGCGTGACGTTGTTTATATTGTTTTACTGTTATTTTACTTCTGTATAGACAAAAAGGTAAATAAATGTATATGTTTTTTTATCTTAGAAATTTTCGTTGTTAGCCCATTTTTTTATTAAAAAAAATATTGTCAAGGCAAAGAAGATGTTAATTTCTCCATACTGGCAAAACAAAGCACGGCGATGACATCCACCTATCACACACACAAGCAATGTCTCAATCTCAATTCGGGCTTTTAGAGTGTAGTAAGTTCTTTTTGCCTATTATCCTATAGTGAAATACTTAGCAGTGTAGGCAGAGGGAACCGGAGAATTTAATGTGGAGACACACCGTTCTCATTAAGACAGTTCCGTTCTTGTTCTTGCGTATTTAGTGGAGGAACTGTACCCCGTGCTCTGCCTCGTTATAAGCAATAAGAATGGGAATCGAACGCAGAGCCGTCGCGTTACAGCCGCATTCCCCTGCTCTTCCACCGCGTCCACCTCAAACACACGTGCTTGTAAAGCTAAAAAAGTTATTAAGCATGACAACTAACATTGACCATTTGCCCAACGCTCTCCAAACACACTCTTGACTCGTGCTAATAAACAAACAATAAAGCTAATAAAGCCAAGGTTGGCAAACACCGTACTTGGCTGTGCTTGGCCAAATTATACCAAACCAGTTACGACAGTCAAGTGTCCGAAACACGCGTTTCAACAAAATTTCTACGTCTCATGATTTCTGCTAATATTTGAGGTGTAATTGAAAAAGCGGGATAACAGTACTACTTGATGTTTATATAGGGTTGTAAACTTAATATGAGGCCCAGTGGCGTAGTGTGTGGCTGTAAACGTGATGGTAGTAGGTTTTATTCTTGATTTTGATAATATTTTCTACTTCCATCCGTTAGATTGCCTGTTGTTGTGCCAGGTGTTCTGTCCTGGCCGGTGACAGATATCAATAATAATCTAAGCTAGTATTGCTTGTTTGGTCAAACGCGTTAATCTCGGGATCTAAGAGTTCAAATTTTGAAAAAAAATCGTTTTTGTTAAATAGTCCATTCCTTGGGCTAGGCTATAGACTATATTATATAAAAGTTAATCGTTTTAATATTATCCACCTTACCTGCGATCAATTTCAATTTAATTCCTAACATTCTTATATAACCTTAGAAAATTTTTGGACTTAGTTCAACACAATATGTACTTATATTTATTAATTGATACAAACAATAATTATCGTTATATACTTATAAATAAATGATATAATTCCTTACAGCTAATTAGTGGGTCCCCTCTATATTGTAATAAATTAGCAACAAGTGGTTCGAAGTCGGAGCCAATTCGTCCAATTTGGTGGCTCAATTGAGTACACATGTACAGATTGAAGTCGTACGGGGAAGTATTAGCTATACCTTTATAGTTTCATGAATGAAATGAAAGATGAAGTTTTAAATATACTTAATAAGCAAAGCGCGGCGTTAAGTTCCGCCACTCGTACGGTACGGAGTGTCTAGGTAGGTTGGTTAAGTGGTNTTAATTTTCCTTTTTATAAATCTTATTTATAATACGTATAGAACGCTGAAATTAGGTATGTATAGTATAGGTTAGCACTAAGAAATAATTTTATGAAACTCACTCGAAAGGGAAAAAAATATAAGTATTTCCGTTTTATAGTTTACACAAACGAAGTTGCGGGCTACAACTTGTCTAATACAATGTCAATAACATTACACACATTTGTTAGAAATCCCGGCGTTTATTTACGTCACAGACGTGACGCTTAATTGAGTGACTTATCTCTGCGGTTAGAGTCTGGTTTGAGTTTGTTTTTATTGGGCTTGCGTGACGTTGTTTATATTGTTTTACTGTTATTTTACTTGTGTATACTTAAAACAGGTAAAGAAATATAAATGTATGTTTTTTTATTTTAGAAATTTTCATTTTTTATTAAAAAAATATATTGTCGCGGCAAAAAAGATGTTCATTTCTCCACACTGTCAAGACAAAGCACGGCGATGACTACCACCTATCACACACACAAGCAATATATTAGAATTTGAGCTTTTAGATTGTCTTGATTTCTTGACATTAAGTTCTCTTTCCCTAATGTCCTAAATGTGAAATACACAGCAGTGTAGGCAAAGGGAATCTGAGAACTTAATGAGGAGACACACCGTTCTCATTAAGACAGTTCCGTTCTTGAGGTATTGCATATTTAGTGGAGGAACTGTACCCCGTGCTCTGCCTTGTTATAAGCTATATGAATGGGAATCGAACGCAGAGCCGTCGCGTTACAGCCGCATTCCCCTGCTCTTCCACCGCGTCCACCTCAAACACACGTGCTTGTAAAGCTAAAAAAGTTATTAAGCATGACAACTAACATTGACCATTTGCCCATCACTCTCCAAACACACTCTTGACTCGTGCTAATAAACAAACAATAAAGCTAATAAAGCCAACGTTGGCAAACACCGTACTTGGCTGTGCTTGGCCAAATTCTACCAAACCTGTTACGACAGTCAAGTGTCCGAAACACAAGTTTCAACAAAATTTCTACGTCTCATGATTTCTGCTAATATTTGAGGTGTAATTGAAAAAAACGGGATAACAGTACTACTTGATGTTTATATAGGGTTGTAAAATTAATATGAGGCCCAGTGGCGTAGTGTGTGGCTGTAAACGTGATGGTAGTAGGTTTTATTCTTGATTTGGGGGAATTATTATTAGCGTAATTTGTATATGATAATGACCATAACACATTCATAAGCCCAATTAAAAGTTTTTTTTTGATAATGTATTCTACTTCCATCCGTTAGATTGCCTGTTGTTGTGCGAGGTGTTTGTCTTGACCGGTGACAGATATCAAACACGCTAATCTTGGGATCTAAGTGTTCAAATTTTGAAAAAAAAAAACAAACCTTTTTAACCGACTTCTGTATCAATTCGACTGTTTTTTTTGTTGAATAGTCTATTCCTTGGGCTAGGCTATAGATTATATTATTTAAAAGTTAGTCGTTTTAAGGTTATCCACTCTACCTGCGATCAATTTCAATTTAATTCCTTACATTCTTATATAACTTTAGAACATTTTTGTACATAGTACAACACAATAAATATAAGTATATTTATTAATTGATACAAACAATAAACATCGTTAAATACTTATAAATAAATGATATAATTCCTTACAGCTAATTACTGGGTCCCCTCTATATTGTAATAAATTAGCAACAAGTGGTTCGAAGTCGGAGCCAATTCGTCCAATTTGGTGGCTCAATTGAGTACAGATGTACAGATTGAAGTCGTACGTGGAAATATTAGCTATACCTTTATAGTTTCATGAATGAGATGAAAGATGGTTGTTGGAAGTTTTAAATATACTTAATAAGCAAAGCGCGGCGTTAAGTTCCGCCACTCATACGGTACGGAGTGTCTAGGTAGGTTGGTTAAGTGGTTGAACCCAGCGCCGTTATTAGCCTAGTGAGAGAGCGAGGATATACAAATTAATTTCCTCGAATGGGAATCAAACCCACGACCGTCGTGATCAAAGTCAGACGCTACACTGTTTTCGATAAGCAATTTTATTCATACATATCATTTCCTCTATAAAGATGTCTGTCTGTCGGTCACAACGAAACTCTTGTTCTCAGACTGAAGTCGGCGCTATCAGCTTTATTATAAACAATCGTCGCGTGAGATCGTTTTTATGCAAACTCAATAATAAAATTCGGTCATAGCCCCTTACATTGTTATAAAGTGACGATCTAGATGTTATAAACACTAATCGTTAGAAGTAATTAAACATGTGGGCATATGTAAGCTGTTTCGATTGGCATTCGGGAGAATAAAATTCTTTCATCTCCTTGCTTTGATAACAAGACAAAGCGCGTTGTTGAGTTCCGCCACTGAACATGTAATGTCTTGAAAATTGAATGCATAGGTGGAGGAATGAGGTGCTAGGCTGCTACAGGCGGGATACACCGTGAAGTTTTTCCAGAGCATCTCGGACGGTGCATATATTCTTTATATTTTATACTTATAATATATGTCAGTAATATGCATAATAATCGAAACAACAAATTTAACTAACATCTAAATAATGTTACTATTGATTATTAGTATGTCTAATGAACTATATAAAGGGACTCCTGTGTTTTTACTTAATAACGCGTATCGGGAAGGGTTCCACCCTATATTTAGATTTTTTTACAAATCTAATATTTAATATCACAATGTAGAGTTCATATTTGGCTTTATTAGATACTTGGTTTCTGATGGATGTATTTCAATGCCTTCGCATGTCAATGATCTACACCTAAATTAGTAAGTGAGGGTAATATTTTTGGACCCCTTATTCGAAAATTGATGAAAGTGAAATATGAAACAATGAATGAATGTTTTAATGAAAAACTAATGCATATAGTTATTTCTTTATTATTATAATTTATATTACACTAGCTTCGCTTCGCTAGGTTGAATATATATAAATCAATACCTATATTATAAATTCGAAAGTAACTCTGTCTGTCTGTCTGTCTGTCTTTTACGCAATCAGGGCCAAACCGCTAATTTAATTGTGATAAGATACTCATATAGAGATTATAAGAGACTTGAGGGTCTCGGGATGAACATAGGATACTTTTTTTCATATTATGTATATTTTCAATGTATACCAATATATTAAAATACTTATTAATTTTAAAATGCAATTTATTCCGCCATGTTAATAATAACTGCCGGTGCTAGGCAACGATTTACAAAGTTTGTTGTTGGAAAACGTCACCCAAAATGAGCTTGCTTAACGCATCTCTCTATTGAAAACTGAAAATAATTTCATAAATATATTTAATAAATATTCGTATAGTTCAAGCGGGCGTAGCCGCGTACGGGTCCACTAGTATTTACATAAAATATAGTTTGTTATTCTGTATTTATGACAAACAAGTTATATTACTGTAATGTGGAGTTTCATCTAAATCTGTTTAGTTGTTTTTGCGTAGAAGTGGAACAAACTCTTTCACTTTTATAATATTAAAAAGGATACCAGGACTAGTTGACACTAGACTGTTAAGACATAAGGTTCCCTCTGTTTTTATACAGTGGAGTTAAAAAAATATAAAAAATCATACATAGAATAAACAATAAGACATTCATCATAACATTCTGAGTTGAAGACATGGTATATTGCCTCGAAACATGTAATTGCTAAACTTACTTACGATGGGGCATTTTATTTGAGTCAGTCACGGAAGTACACAAATTATAGGGAGAGTATTTAGTCTTGTTTAAAAATGAAAAATATTTTTATTTTTTATCATTCTCATCTAGGTTCCCTCTATTTACCCTGCAGTGTGCGGGATATATCGTGAAGCTGAGTTTATTTATAATTATATATCGCTTATTATATTATATTATAAAATATCAACATAGGTATATAAAGTATTTGTAGGTTAAATACAATCCATCATCTTCTTTAATTAATACCTGTCGCGCTTACGAAAGCTGAAGCTTAATGTCTTAATGTTACTATAGGAGGAGATTACCGACTTCCTTTGACACACTGTTCGTTTTTGAAGGTTTTGAATGATTTAATTATACTTTTGCAATGGTAGAGGATGATTATTTTAAAATTACATATGGAAAACAATTTATTATTATGCAGCTATGTGTTAATATATGTATGTGCTAGCTTTTATCCGTGACTTTTCTCGTATTGAAGTTCTTAAATAATTGGCAATGACCATAAAATAGAAAATGATTGTATATGGATTGAGAAATATAAAATCTAGTAGCTTTTTAAATTTCCGAATATCTTTATTTGATGCTCTGCTAAAATTTCCAACGAACATCCATATGCCATGCTCCTTTTTATGTAGTTCTGGCCTTGAGAGTTGAAGAAGCTGAAGAAGTTGTATATGTAAGAAAAGTCAAGCGGGAAACGGAAGTGTCTTAATGAAAACGTAGTGTCTTAACACTAGGTTCCCAGGTTCACTTGGCTTAGGTTAAAAAAAATGTCAATATAGGCACCATATAGCCATATATTATCTCTATCTTTTGAACAATATGTCAAAACCACAAATTTAAATATTTATATATGTCTTGAGGGAGAGATATTTTTAAAATTTCATTACATACTTTTTATAGTGTGTAGTACCAACACGATGTAGAAACCATTAACGTTGGCTGATGTACTGTTTTAATTTCTTCATAAGATAACGGCAAGAACAATAAAGGTAAGGCTGTAATTTACTCCAATAATCCCTATAAGGTACGCATTAAGTGCTCGCGATAAAAATCAGGCATTACGTAATCGTCCACCAAATTTTTGAAGCGAAGCTATATTTATTTCTTTAATATATTATTTTGTTCCGTATAGTATTGTAAATTTCGTATAGTAAAGTGCCTCTCTAAATATTTCTTAAAATAAAAAAATGTTCCCCTTGAACGAAAGTTAAATTCACAAACGTAGTGTAACATTTTATCCCAATGCAACACGACGGCCATTCATATTAATTAATTGACAATATCATTTAAATAGAAACATTTTAATATTATTAAGGCCGTCATGGCTCGTCTGGCTGTATATGTGGTAAAGAGGCTAAGCGCGGTGTTAAGTTCCGCCACTCAACAGGCAAAACATCGCCTTGAAAATTGGGAACGGAAGTTTTAAAGAAAACACAGCATCTTAACAGTAACTTCTTAGGTTACCTCTGACTACCCTGCTATGTGCGGGATAGAGAGTGAAAAAATAATTATAGCACCATAAATTGACTAAGGCCCAAATGTTTAAGCTTTCGGGTGGCGTTGAGAGTAAAACAAACAGCGGCATCTACTGATTTAAGTGCATCGGGTTTTATGAAGAAAGCCCTCATTGTATCATTTGTCAGACCTTATTAGGATTAGCTGGTGGATAAATGTGAAATATATATTTATGATGCCTTTGTAGCTCAGTGGAGCAATGGATGAGTGTGTAGCGATGGTAGGGGGTTCGAAGAAAGGGTGTATTGTTTAAAATGTTTTGTAGGTATAGCGGATCATAATATTACTACTACGAGTAATTATAATACTTTTTATATGTATAAATTTAAAATATTTAAGGCTATAATTAATGACAATTATAATAATTTTAAGTTTTTTTTGTAATTATTTAAGAAAAAAAACTACAATTTCTGAACATCGGTTGTTACTGATAGAAACTAAAAATTGGGCATTGCGTGGGGTACTGATATCAAAAACACGTGCTTCTAGCCAGGTGATTATAATGATAGGGAAGTATTTAGTAATTTATATGACAGACACATTAGTGACTCACAAGTCATACATCACATACATAAATGAAAGTAGACCGTGACTACCTCACCGTATTTTCCTCGTGAGTCACTCAGTTCAGTAAAATAAGAATTTATAATTATGTATGAAATATTTATACTTGAAATATTTTTTTATTATCTATTTTAATATTGACAGCTAGTTTAAAGACAGATTTCTATATTATTTAAAACAAAATATTAAATTTATATATTTTTAGTTGAAGGAAACCTGGGAGAACCTAGTGTTGAAACACACCGTTTCCATTAAGGCACTACCGTTTCCCACTTTCCGCCGTATTCTGTATGCATTGTGTGTTGAGTGGCGGAACCCAACGCTGTGCTTTGCTTCTTTACCAGAGCGAGGAAATGAAAATATGAAATATTTTATTACCTCTAGTGGGCATCGAACCCACAACCTGTGGCGTTAACAGTCGCACGCTTGTACCCCTGCGCCAGGACTGGCCTCAACATATAAATGTTTAAATAGAAAAAAAAAATCTTAAATATCCATATGACACGAGGTATATATAATTATTCTTTTAAATGGTTTGTCTAATGTATCAAGTCGAAGCCGCTAATGACTGTCCACATTAATGACGTCATTTCACGCGTCACCACCGCTACATCCGTTTCCGTAGGGTTTTGTAATAAGTATAACAAAATTATGTTTCTATTTCTATTATATGGGAAGGTTCCCGCGAATATTGAGGGCGGTGACGATGTAAGAGAATATTTAAATTGTATTAATAATAAGTAATTATATTGTATTTAAATTATGTTTAATTATTTATTTAATTGAATGTAATTTTATTAAAAAAAGGAAGTGATTTTGTAAAAAAAGGAACCTAGTATTAAGAACACTCCGTTCCATACCTTCCTCTCAAATTTCGAGACATTGTCTTTTGAGTGGCGGAACTCAACACCGGGACGGTTAAACAAGATTTAAATAATAAATTAATATACAATAGAAATATAATGTTGGAAACTAATGAGTAAGATTTTTTTTCTCTCGCAGACGATATGTCTAAAGATACCTCATACTCTAAAACCCTTAAGTATTTTTTAAATTTTGTTTCAGATAACAACGTGGACAGTGCACATCGACAGATCGACCAGAAGTCTAACCAGTGGTTCGGAGCCACTCTCAGTAGCACTGGCAGAAACGGTCCTATTGTGGTAAGTCTTCATTTTACCTGTCTCTTTTTGAGAATGAAATATCTCTAGATAGAGTAATCCACATCCACTTTTTCTCAATAAAACCCCAAATGATAATAAAAGTGAAACTTTTACTATTCCCACTTTAAAAGCATTAAAAGTTGTAAAATCAATAAAATAACAAGAAACTAATAAACAAATTGATAATACTGTCAATTTTATTAGCTTTTTTTTCTTAAAAAGGTTAAAGCTCTACGGATGACTTATACTTATGGCGCAGTGGCACAGCATGTGACAGTAAACGTGACGATTGTGTGTTCGGTTCACACTCGTAGCAGTGAATTATTTTAATTTCCTTGCTTTGAGTATCGCCACTTACCACGCATTATCTCAAAAATTAAGTGAAAAGTGAGGAACAGAGTGTTTTAACACCAGGTTCCCAAGTTTCCTCTGTCCACCCTGCTATACACGGGAAAAAGTAAAAACAAAAACACTTTTATTTTCCTTTTATTCTTATAGTTATACAACATAAGTCTATGGTGTCTCGAATCTCGACCTCATAAAGCGTTATAGTGACCTATAAAGTTTACGGTCTCGGCTGCACCCTTCCTGTTCCACCCATACTGATTTGATGTGGCACTAGCCTTTACGAATAGACAAAAGGTTGGCGCGACGTCTTCAAATGACAAACACTGTTTTTGTTTATTTTCTATGGAAAGTTCACGCCATTTTTGCTTGTAATTATGAATATTTAATATTATTTTTTAATATGTTAACATATATATTTTATATTAGCCATATCTATAGTTGTAGCCCACAACTTTGTTTTACAAAAAATTAATTTTGTTTTATCACTTTTCCGTTAAAATTTCGGGAAATCCTCTCTTTTCTGTGCCCTTTTAGTCCTTAATAAATTTACAATATAAATTAAAGTGTTCTATTATATAATATTTTTTTTATATTTTGAGGCTTTGAGGTTGCAGCGATTAATAGATCCTAAGAGATTTTATTTCATTTCCCTGATCACATATATATATTATGTGGTCTACAGAGATAGAACTTGGGGGAAATTCATCCTATCTACATCTATTTATCGATGGTTTTTATAGAGATTTGTTTATAGTATGGTTAATATTTCTAGAAAAGTATTTAAACTTTTTATTCATCGCGTTAAGTTAGGCACATCCCTACGGTGTAAAAAAACATCATAAAATTGATTAAAAATCATGAAAAAAAAAGAAAGTTATTTAAACTTACCTTTCCAGATTAATGGTTTTAATTAAACGCCGCAATAAAAAACTTACATAAAAATTCCGTGACATAAACTAACTTATCATCAAAACGCGAGTAGCGTCATCGCGACAACGATTAATCTTTTTTTACAAATGTACCCTACATTTTGTCTTTTATCAAAATTTTTATATTAATCATTTTTTAAATTATTTTAAAGTGCATAATAAATTATTAAAATGATGCAATAAAACAATTTATGTACAATTTTTTATGGCTATGGGGTGATTTAATAAATGTTCAAATCTGGCGACATTAATTTCCGCTCTTCATCATACCAAAGCGTGACAATTAAAATAATTTATTTATTACGCCGTTGGGGCTCAGCGTTCCAAGTAGGTGACTATAAGCACGACGGTTGTGAGCCCGATTCAAACTGGAGAATATGAAATATCTAATATTTTCATTTCAAATTCGGTGGAGATTAGGGAACGTTAGTGTGTTAACACTAGATTTCTTTCCTCAGCCCTGCCATTTGCTGTATACAGCGGGAATGTAAAAACCTGACCTTTAAACTCTATATGGGCTTAGATAGCTATAGTCATAGACAAATAGGTCAGTGAGGCAGTCATGGGGTCCTCACACCATTAGTTTGGGGGTCGTCTTTACGATTTGTGGACAGATTAGCTATCTGTGTCATGGTATTGGGTTAATGGTGGGGTTTGTTGGTAGACTCTATACGTCTCTACATAGGTCACGTCAAAGATATATTACTTTGTTAGGCTAAGTCATAAATCTTAGGTCATTTCTTGTTTTTATTGGTTTACTTGACGTACGACGACGTATATATTTGAGGTGTTTTCATTAATCTATTTTCTTATTAGAAACGATGGATGATTAAATGATTTTCTTTTAAGTAATATAACAGCAATTTGCCATACATATGTAAAATGCCCCTGTGCCATGACGACCTCGTAGCCTTGGCTTCTGTTACTTTTATGGCTTCAAATTTTAAATCAACATAAAATATATAACGACTAAAAACACTTAAAATTACATAACTAATACATACATAAATTTTATAAACATCAAAATGATCTACATAACAAACAAAACAATAATTCAATACACGAACAAGTCAACACAGAAAGAAAAAGTCGACGCGAAAAGGGCGTCGATTGCTCACAATTCAAACGAACTATCAAGTTACAATTTTTAAGTGAGTTTTTGCGGTTTGTTCGCAGAAGCGTATGTCGCCAGTTTTTGTGGACACTTAAAGGAGGCGGAATTTTTATTTCGGTATGCCGAATTAGTGCAAAAACGGGACGAGGCCTGATGCGGCAATTTGTATCGGACTTTGTTTTTGTTTTCTTTTAGAATATTATGGCGTGTATAGAATTTAAGATGGATGCCATCTTTGTAGAGGATGCTGTGAAAGTTGTATCATTATTATATTTTTAGTTACTTATGTCATTAATTTATTGTCCAGATTATTTTTGTTTTACGCTATATTCTGCATATAGTAAATAAGGCAGAGGGAATTAGTGTCACGGCACTCTGGTCCCTTTCCGTGACATTGTGTAAGTGATAACTCAACGTCGCGCTTTGTACCAGAGCTAGGAAATATAAATAAATTATTTTCCCGATTGGCATTCGAACTTACTACCACTGCTTTTACAGTCAAACAGACTATAACATTACAAATTTAATTATTTAATATTATTATAATTTCAATATAAATCGAATTGAAATATGAAACAGCCTATATATATATATATATTATCGTCCCTATATCGTTCAAGTTTATTGATTTATAATTGCCCTCCTGATAAGTCGAGAGACTGTTTTTATAGTGTTGTTTATTTATAGCAAACTAGTGATCCGTATGTGTTTAATATTTATTAAATATGATTTTTAAATTATAATTATGATTTTGATATTTTAGTACAAACTGCGGTGTTGAGTTCCGTTGCAATTTACCAACCCGTCCAATTTAGCTTTAATTTTTTACCTAACCAATTAGCATAAAGCGTAAAACTGAAAAACAATTGGGTTCTCTTAAGCCTACATTATCACGATTCCTTATAAAACATTACACAAGTAAAATGTTTAAATTATTCCTGAAATATATGTTTAAAAAATAATATAAAATCATACGAGCAAAATTGAATCCGCTACTACCGACATCCGGCACGTCTAAACTTTATTGATTTATAATTGCCCAGCTAAACTGAACCAAGATAATATAAAAAACGTATGAACAGACAGACGTTTGTATTATTTATATATATTGATTTATTTACTTGGTAGTCTCTTTAGTCCCATATGTAATTGTTACCTTTTTATTAGGTGTTCTTTTTATTGCTATGGACATTCTCACGACAGCGTGTGGCTGGAGCAAGGAATGTTTGCATTTTTAAGATTCTTGGAGCCGAAGGCTTAGTGGCAGTGAGTCATACAGAGGTTGCCATGTCAATATATATTTTTTAAATATAACATTTATATATATGAAAACGTAACAAAAATTAAACGTAAATAAAACGTAAATTTAATGGTAATAAAACTTTCCACGAATTTCAAACTATATATATAACTTTCCAAAGATTTCAGTTCAAATTATTAATTTGATTTATTTATGAATAAATAAAATCAACCACTATTTATTCTGGCGAATTCTGGAGGCGTTGCATGTTGAGTGGCAGAACTTAACGCCGCGCTTTGCCTCGACACCAGAGCGAAGAAATGAAAATTTAAACGTAAATAAATATTTCACTTCCTCTTCTGTCTTTCGGGAGAAAGTGGGGAACGAAGTGTCGTAACACTAGGTTCCCTCAGCCTATCCTGCTGATTAATTAATTTATTTTCAAGCTGATTAATTTATTTATTTTCTATTTATATAGAGTAATTATTACAACGCCATTTTCAATAATAATTTTAAAATACACATACAAGAAATAGAATAAATAAACTATTACAATAGTTCTAATAAGGCAGTTTTCCCATAAAAGGTGTTACACACGTCGATAATTTTCCGCTACCGACCGATCGGGCTAACATTGTATTACACTTGCAAATACGTTTCCTGCGATAAATCCTAAGATATCAGCGTCCCTCACTTTCATGCCAGCTGCGTACGACATGTACTCGATTGTGTGCTAAAAAACTTTGGATATGGCTATTTTATTGAATAGTTTTATACTATGCCTTGTCTACAGCGCCGATCGCGGGTTTGAATCTCGCTCCATTCACATTTCTAAATATTTTACTTTTTACTAATACATAAATAATATTAAAAAAAAATATTCCTCACTAATAAAATAAAGATTAAACCATTCATTCCTTCGCTTAAGATAAGTATGACACTAACGGCCTAAACTTTTAATTGCGCGAATTTTCGAAGCCACCATATAAACATACATACATACGACGAGGTATATGTAGGTACCTGTAAGGTAACAAATTGCCAAGTCATTTGTCAGATGAATTCTTTACTTCTTGCCGCCGTATTTGGCGTGGTGCGGTGACGGGCATGCGGCCCGCCCGACCTCCTTTTAAGGAGAGTCCACGTATTGTTGTATAGGATGTCTCAAATATTTTCACAATTTTTTATTTTTTTTGAGACATTTTTTGGTCTTTTTGACTCTTTTTGGGCATTTAGCTGAGCTAGACAGCGGATTATAGAGGGTGTTGTGTAGTAAATTAATTTTGTTTTATTAACGCTGGCGGTAGATATTAGCTATTCTTTTAAATTTCACTTTGTATTCCATAAAGAAGTGTAGGTAGAGAGAACACTGACACTATTTATGACTCTCCATTTCCTACTTTCTACCCTATTTTAGAGACAGACAGAGTGTATTGAATGGCGGAATTCAACGCCGCGATGTGCCCACCTATAAAAATAATATTACCTACCTATTAGAACAGAACTTGTTGATTAAAACAGTTAATTCAATTTAATAAATATATTCCGTTCAAATACATATAATTCTCAACAAAGTTACAACCAGAATCAACACATTGTAAAATTAATAATACGCCATTTAAATAGTATTATTCATGTAAGCTGAATTAGACACGCGCGCCGTGAGATTAGTGGGACAGAGTATTTGTTAGAAGTGGTATGGACATAAAAGATTTTTAGTATATTCTTATATTTTTGTATTGGAGAAGAAGAAGAAGATGAAGAAGAATTGAAGTGGCCGTCGTGGCGCAGTAGTAAAAGACTGCGAATTTAAATGCGACGTTTGTTGGTTTCATTCCCACTCGGGAAATTAAATATTTTTAATTCCTCGTTCTAGTGATGAGGCAAAATGTGGGCAGAGGGAACCTGGGAACCTATTGTTACACTGGCCGCCGCGCTTTGCCAATTGCATTATCAAAGCGTCGAAATGAAAATATTAAATATTTGATTTCCTCGAGTGCGAATCGAACCCATAACCTGTCATTTACTATGCGACTGCATGACCCACACAAATATTTAATATAAATTATTAAACTCTTTAAAACCCATACACTCCATTGAAACACAGTATAAAAAAATTCCATTACCCGCAGAGGACGAGCTCTTTGATTAGCGCCCATTATTATTTCTATTATTTAATTATATCCTTTTGAAGCTTTCGTTCCGCTTAAACGTTAATGAGACGTGATGAATAGAACAACAAAAATTTATATACCTATTCGTATAGTAAGATAGTGGATACGTGACTATGATAGACGAGTTTCGTTAAATATACCTTTTGTTGACGTAACTACTGTAGTTTAGTTAGTCTGTACTCTGTTATTTTGTTATTTACTCATTATTTATATATTATTATGTATACTATCGTTATAGTAAGTTATAAATAAACTGTATTTCTTAATTAGTATTTTACAACACGGTCTGGCTTCTAATTAAATAATGGCAAATATTTATTAATAAGATTTTTTTAAAAACACGCTATTGTACTTAAACACGCGGACGCGGAACGCGGAGTGTCTTAACACTAGATTACCAGGTTTCCTGTCCCTAACTTGCTATGTGCGGGATACACCATAAAGCAAAAAGAAATACCCCACTTGAAGAAACCTGACGTATATTCTTTCTGCCTCTCCTTCAAATTACTTATTAAGACTAATAAATAGGAATGAAATCCAGATAATTTTTCAAATAGACAGACACATGAAAGCCCATATCATATCGCGAATCGATATAGGCACACTCGGGCGTCACACAATGCTGGTCAACTTCCTCAGTGTCAATTTATCATCGCTTCAATGCAGCTAACTAATGCGAATAATTCTCTACAACAAAAGAACAATACGATAGGCGATCGATAAAATGTCATTGCGCGTGCGCATCGTATGATATTATAGAGAAATTGAATTTATCAAATATTTATTTGTCAATTGCTTTTTTTTCTGGTTTATGGCATTTTATTTATAGTAGCTTTGTTAAGACACTCCGTTCCCTTTAAGACACTTCCATTCCTCACTTTCTGACGAATTCTTGAGGTATTACNTTACTCATTATTTATATTATTAGGTATACTATTCTTATAGTAAGTTATAAATAAACTGTATTTCTTAATTAGTATTTAACAATACTGTCTAGCTTCTAATTAAAAAAGGCAAATATTTATTAATAAGATTTTTATATACTCTCTGTTTCTCCTTCAAATTACTTATTAAGACTAATAAATAGGAATGAAATCCAGACAATTTTTCAAACAGACAGACACATGAAAGCCCATATCATATCGCAAATCGATATAGGCACACTCGGGCGTCACACAATGCTGGTCAACTTCCTCAGTGTCAATTTATCATCGCTTCAATGCAGCTAACTAATGCGAATAATTCTCTACAACAAAAGAACAATACGATAGGCGATCGATAAAACGTCATTGCGCGTGCGCATCGTATGATATTATAGAGAAATTGAATTTATCAAATATTTATTTGTCAATTGCTTTTTTTTCTGGTTTATGGCATTTTATTTATAGTAGCTTTGTTAAGACACTCCGTTCCCTTTAAGACACTTCCATTCCTCACTTTCTGACGAATTCTTGAGGTATTACGTGTTGATTGGCGGATCTCAACCCCTCGCTTCGCCCCGTCAACAGAGCGATAAAATTTTAATATGCATATATTGTATAAATATAAAAAAATATTATAATACCAATACTCTACCAGATAGCCTGAAATGGTGGCATTAGGCTATCGTATAGTCATAAATAATAACAAAGGCGTAACATAAAATTTTATTGAGTTCTGTAAACAAATAGCGTAAGAAATATTATAAATATAAGGAGATACAGACATTTTAGTGTCATATCACTAAATTCTCATTTTTTCTTCTAAACGATAACATTACACGTGTCAAAATACAATACTTTTTTGAGCTTTACACGTCATCCCGTATATACTAGGTAAGGCAAAGAGAATCTGCTATTAAAACACTCCATTCTCCGTTTTCCGTTTGAATACATACAGTATATAAAACATATTAAATAATAAAAAAATATACTTTTAGAATAAAATAACATTTTCATTATCAGATCCTAATTTGGTAACAACGGGATCACCTTGTATTCTTATTGAAATAAAAAAATCAGTTTAACATTACGAGAAAATCGATGCTCACGCACGAAAAAATATAAACGTCAAACATACAACCTCCTTTTTAAAAGTCGGCTAAAAAGAACTACTGCAATTACTCATCAAGACATTTTAAGTCCAACCGTAGGGTATTTTGTATCCCATTATAGTGTCAGAGCTGTACTTAAAAACAGGGGCACAATTTGTCACCGCTCTCTACGAGTAGCTTTCGAAATAAGCTTTGTGCTTTATATTTATTTTCAGTGGATAAGGAGCTGGGGCATTGTAAGCCCCTTTCGTTGCCTGCTAGAGACATTGCGATTGAAACCAAATTTAGTTAGAATAGAATGTTCTAGATTTAGTAAAATAGTGTATGTAAATATATAACATTTTATTTCTGCAATGTGTTGGGTATATAGTGGTTGATTTTTTGAAAAAAGTAGACAATAGTCCTTTCGGTTCATATTTGAAATTTGTATCTAAATTAGGAATTTAATTGTATCTTCTTTGTGCAATAAAGTGTTTTTGATTGATTGATTGAAACATATTTTTATGATTTTATAAGAAATAACTTCCTTCCGTAGAACCTTAAAAATTATTACAGGCCGTATTTTAATATTATTCGTTTTTTATGACAGTTTTAATCTATTATACATTCACAACATTCAGCACGTATTATATTAAACTTAAAAGAAACAGATCTAGGATACAAAACCAGTATTATAATATGAAAGATAATCAATATTTCACGCAAGTTCAATGCGCCGATGCGCACGCGCCGCGCCCTCGCGGGTCGTCGATAGCTGAGAGCGAGAGGGCGGTGTCGGGCGCGAAAATACTAATAAATTTAACAAAAGCATTACTATTATTACAATTATTCACAGTTCGTGTATTGATTATATCTTTTACGAAGAAAATGGGTAACAAGTTTCGGATTAATGTATAAAGAAATCACGACGACGAATGGCTCTTTCTATCTTGCAAGCCGATGAATATACAACAATGTATTTATACTTTTTTTACGTTAGTCACCTTTAATTATACACAAAGACGAAGATTAACGTTTTAAATATAGTTAAACTGGCAAAAGTATAAATAGGACAAAATATGCAGAAAAAGCCTACGATATGATGAACTTGCAATTCAATATCCGATAGTGATGACCTCTGTGCAGTTAATTTCCTTTTAGACTCGATACGATGCATACAGCTATGATTTATACCGTCCTGGCGCCGGGCTATCGTTTAGCAAGCGTAAATTACAATATGTCTATAGAGAATATCAACATGTTGATGCTTTGGTATGTTCGGTATATTATTTTATTTTTGTTTCTATTTTCAAGGGGGAGCAATCAATCAGTCCAATCACTAGCTTTCCAGGTTCCCTCTGACCACCTTGTATAACATGACGCCAAAAAAATGTATTATTCCCATTTTCGTAGATACAGTAGAAAGATTCTTCTTAATGTTGCCAATGCTCACTACATACCAAATTCCAGTTTTTTACTTGTAATAGCTTTGACTGTGCCCTGTTATTGTTTTTTTTACATAATTATGAAAAAAATATGCGATAGAAATAAGTTCTAATTACACTTTGGTGTAGCAATAATATAAAATTACAATAATGTTGAACTAAAGTGCAGTATAATATTTTTTTCAAATTATTACATATATTTTATACTGTATGTCATATTACACACATTACATTAACTTGCCTAATAAAATAAATATTAAAAGTGGAGAACGGAGTAATTCATCACTTTCCCTTTACCAATATCTCTTTAACTTTAAATACTATAATATTAGTTCACTCAATGAACCGACAACAAGCAAAGACCGCTTACTTACCATTTAAGGGCAAGCCGCGTTAGTGCCCCATTTACTATTTAAAATGCCCCACCATATGAAGCCAGGTCTGTCATAACTGTATAGAACGGTATCTACTGTGCGTATAGGAAAAACTAGATCCTTTTCCCTTTATAGCCCTTCCTGGTCACCCTTATTGATGATGTATCAACCGTTACGTATACTACTTTACTAGGTGTGGGTGAAAAAAATTATCTCATAATATGGTGCTTAAATATGTTTTTAGCTTCACGCTCCATCCCGCATATAGCAGGATAGGCAGCAGGCACCTGGGAACCTAGAGCTAAGACGTTAATTTCTCACTAAGACCTGATGGAAGATGAGTATTACATGATGGAATTCAATGTCCCGCTTGTCAGGGCGAGGAAATGACTGTATTAAAATATTTTATACCCCCAGTGGAAATCGAACCAACAATCGTCATGCTTATAGTTGCAAAAATTTAATATATAAAAATGAAATTATTACTTTCCGAACTAGGTATATTTCATAATAAAATATCTATTTTTGTTGATCATATTTAGTAACTATTTAACAACTAGGTTAAGCTTACCTTTTTCTGTACACTCTATACGCAACTCCTTGTATGATTGTGCTCATTTAGAGCCCCCAGAGCCCATATAAAGCTGATAACTGTCGACTTCACTGATTTTTTATCAAGCTAGCGTAACGTAAGATTCTCGAAAATTAACTGCATTGATATAGCGGTAGACTAGTGAGAGGCGTGGAGCAGGTTTAAATGTACTAATTCGGCTAGGACTACGAACTGGTCTTATTTTGAACTGGGTTTAAGTATTTTTAATATTTTTTTTCACTGTTCTAAAATATAATTTTTTATCTTACTTTATGACTAGACTAGAGAATTAGGACTAATTAGAGAATTAACACTAATTTCCTACTAATTTTCGAGACACTGCTTGCTGAGCGTCACAGCGTGGAAATTAAAATAATTCATTCCTTTGAGTTATAGATATACATACGGTGCGTCCTAGAGCCTCTATGACCTTATAAATAAAATATTGACAAATATATTCATTACTTATATTAATGCAGCTTATTTAACCCATAGCTTAAGTAGTGAGCGTTTAGTTAACTTGAAGATTCAGTGATTATTACAATATTTTTTTTCATTTTAAAAAACCTTTTAAGCTCCTTTAGGAACCAAAATCGAATTATTTACAATAAATAGTTGCGTAAAACCAAGTAAACAAATATTTAATTAGAATATTTAAATTTGACACTCTACCGTTGTAAAAGTGCAGTATGGTGGCGACACTAAAAATCAATTAGGTGCGCCTGCGCAGCCGAGTTTACATGATATTTAGAGTGGAATCTAATGTTACCGCGATTACAACACGG
Source organism: Heliconius cydno galanthus (assembly GCA_036379175.1). Lineage (NCBI taxonomy): Eukaryota > Metazoa > Arthropoda > Insecta > Lepidoptera > Nymphalidae > Heliconius > Heliconius cydno. The sequence goes on from JAKRZM010000984.1 coordinate 127,318, forward strand.
ATTTACGTTTATAAGTAAACAATGCCTATAATCGTCTACGTAAAAACTGATAGCCTATAATAGGAGGTATATACTGAGCTTTTATCGTGGCCGTCGTGGTAGTGTATGGACTTTGTATATCAATGCGCGATGGTCACGGCTTCCAATACTTGTCGTGTTTAAACATTACTTTATTTATAGTTTTATTCTGTAATTTTTAAATTAAAAAATGTTAAATGAGAAATAAGACATTATATTTTTTTTAAATAAAAGTTCATTTACTCAAAATTTGATAAAAAGTTTGAAACGGTAGTCTTAAAACTATATTTCCTCTGCCTATCCTGCTAGATGTAAAAAGGTTTAAGCTCCAGGAGTTAAGCATGACAAGAATTAAATATAAACAGCCGTGGCAATTTTAAAACAACGAAATTGCTGCAATACTACGACATTATTTACAGTAATAATATGAGTTTTCCTTTTAAATATATACTAACTTATTATTTTGGTTAACATATAAAATTTGAACAAAGGCTCTAAGAATTTCAAACATTATTTACAGTGAAGAAACTCTATAACTAGCGTGTGACATGACTCTATTTATGATTTACTGCGATACAAACAACCATTGTGTGTCAAATAGGTCGGACAATGCATTTTAAACATATTACTTTTACAAGAATGCATTTACGTATTAGGTTATAGTTATTAATAACTCGCGGCGTTAAGTTCCGCTTATGCTTATTGAAATACGTAAGGAAAATTGGGCAGTGTGTGGGAAATGGAGTGTTTTAACATTATGCCTACCTTCCCATCCAAGAAAAAGCAAAGCAATTACAAAAATGTAAAAACAAAGGAGATTACTCATCTACTGACCATATATTATATTTATATTTATATGTATTTGAAATATGTTATGCTTTATGAGAAGAGCTAACGGCATTAAGTTCCTGCGAATAACAAAATAACTTTCACTTCAACTTAGTGTCTGTAGAGCTTTTAGTGAAATTGGGTATAAGTCTTAAAATATACGTTTTTTAATATAGCACCTTTGTGTGATCACCTAAATGTGATCATTACGAGTTCAAATATTATTTAGGAAATAATATTATCAATGATTTTCCCCATTTTCTCGTTCGGGTATACACAGAGCGGCATTGAGTTCTTCTCAACACAGAATGCCTCCAATTCTGTAAACGGAGAATAGAGTGTCTCTACACTAGGATCTCTTTGCTATATCAAAATAGGTAAAAAGTGATTTCTTGTTGGTAGGTTATTGTCTAAAAATAACAAAAATAATAATTTGAAAGTTACCTCACTTTTAAACAGCGCTATCTCGTAGTATAAACATTCATATCTACATATGTATATATAATTTAAGTTAAGATTCTTCACAGTATTGGAATTCTTATCCCGACTGAGTCAGGTATGACGAACTGCGTGATTCACTTAAACGTACCACATTCGAAACTTAGATTGTTGGCCGATGGACAAAGGGTCTTATATTAGGTTACAGTCAAATGAGAAATCATTTTATGTTGTTTATATTTGCAAGTTGACTTATTTGTGAAGTATCGAATTTAATTGTCAAATAAACTTGTGGGTTGAGTCGTCTGTAAATTGAGGGGAAAAAATTATTTGCATTGCCTCGCTCTAGTAACAAGGCAAAGAGAGACTTGAAAGAGAGTCCAAAATTAGGAGTAGAGAAAGGAGTGTCTTGCAATATATTTTCACTGCCCATCCTGCTATGCGCAAATTGTTAAATCTATTCTTTTTGTGTTGTGTACAGCTGACCATTATTACGACAACATCGGTTAGTAGTTACAGCGTTATCTTATAATAACGTTACATTTTTATAGCTAAACCTCGGACTATTGTAGATTTTTCATGTAAAACTTGTCACATTCTATATTTGTAAAGCTTACAGAGATTGCACCTAATTGAAATATACTATTTTAATAAAATATTAATGCTTTTTAACACTTTTAATGATGTGTTACACATTACATTCTTAAACGGATACTAAAAGTTGTAATAACAAAACTGAAGAATTTGTTTGTTTAAACGCTCTAATCTAAGAAACTACTGCTCCAGATTAAAAAAAAATATTAAAAGAAAGCTATATAAAAGAGTTATATCATCACGTTAATTGCTTCGGTGTAGCATACACGAGCGGTCTTTTAACGAATGCGAAGCCGTAGGTAAAAGTTAGGCTAAAATAAATTTAGAGAAAATTTTCTCTCGCTTTGTTATTATTCTGCTTACAATTTATGATAGAAAGGTGTATATTAAAGGTGCACGTAATATAAATTGTTTATTTCTTAAAAACAAATGCTGTAAGTCCATATCCGCCAGATGCTCTATCAACAACGAGTTATAAGTTTGTTTGTTAAGTTTAACGCGCACGCGCATCTATTTTTGAACTATTTTAATTAAGTTAGGTTATTTTATTTAAAAATATACATAATAATTAAGATAAAAAAAAGATATAGATTAGCAGGGTATAGCGAATATTTAAAATTTATTTTAAACACAACGTTTTAAATTCGGGCAGAAAGTGGAGAAAGGATTGTCTTAACTCGTTGACTTCTTTACCTACCATCTGGTCAGGATTCAGCTTGAAGTTTAAGCAATTATTTCATATTCCTTTAAAACCATATATTTTCCATACTGCTATTTTCCAGCTTCAGGGCGTGATCTTTCTGGAATCACGTTTCCTTAAAAGGATGTTATGATCGTAAAACTTTGACATTAGCATTACTATTATGAAACATTGTGGGTAGAGTTCGTTGACCTGAAACAAATTATTGATTTGTTGTTGCACTTTACTAAGAAATTGTGCATCGGTCTGGCTAATATTTCTGCGTAGAGGTTTATTAATAAACTACTTCTCAGTAATAAGGATTAATACGAATAGTTCATTATAATATTCCTCTTTTTTCCTTTTTGTATTATATGTGGGAAGAAGATATAAAGTGATAAATCACCCCTCTTTTTTCCACTTAAATATCTTACTTACCTCCAATATAGAGTGCAGATCAGAGGACGACATCTATATTTAACACAAACATTGACACTAGCGCCAAAACGACGTTTATATAGCTTTAGTTAAATGACGTGTCATATTATAATTTTAAATAATATATTATGATAGATATATCAATAAATAAATGTATGGTATTCAAAACGCATAATTATGTCTCCCCAATGGAGAGAAAAAAATACTCAAAAAAAAATCATTTAAAACGAAAATTTGACACTTAATGTTTCTTTTTTTGTTACAGGCCTGTGCCCCACGTTATGTATCGTTCGTGACGGCCAAATTGAAACAGCGAGATCCTGTCGGCTCTTGCTTTGTAGCCAAAAGCTCCACCGCCGATGAGGTCAATGAGTTTTCGCCATGTCGAAATTGTAAGTATTTTTTTAATACAGCCTATTTATAAGGATTTCATATATAATTTTCTATAAATAGTTAAACTTTTTAGGTAATGGTTATTTTTATATCATTATACAAAACAAAATATAAACTTGAACATTGTATATTTTAAAAAAATCTATTTAATTACTTAAAAGCTAAATAAGTTATATATGTAATCTGTATTCAAAACGGAAGTACATTTTTATTTTGATGTTGACATGCCCTCGATAACGGTAAAAGGGCGCCAAAACGCACGTCACTTCCTCCGGTAATGGCGGATTGAGAGGGAAATTAGCGTGACGCGCGCCCGCGGTGCCGACATTTTGATTTATTATTAGAATGCTTTCAATATTGAAACTTTATTATTAGAATTTAAATTCAAATAAACTTTAATTTTTAAGCTTTTGTCAATACTTATATCATATTATAATCTGTTTACTAATTTCATGTGTTTCTGTGTTTTGTTTCTACGTATTATGAAGTTGTTTCCAATTCTTCAACATTTCATTTACTAATAATATACTCGTATATTTATGTCTATAAGTACTTATGTATATGGACATATAATTTAGTATTTATTTATGAATGTATATTTTATTTAGTTACAATTTAATATGACAACAAAATATTTGTCGCTATAATAATATACTCTGTTTAGGGTTCCGTACCCAGGACGAAGGTGAGTATTCCAGTAGATGAGCACTAGTAGGGATAAAAATCACTTCTTACTTTATTATTTATTAGATCGGTGTTAGTTTATAACTTTGTACAGATAAATAATTATATATAAACAATATAAATGGTTATTGTAACAGTTAATTCAATTATGAAAATCAATATGTGTTTTTAAAATTGGTTAATGATTAATTTACAAAACAACAATTTCTCTAGCCGTGGTTAACATATATTATTTTGTTATTTATGTATAGCGACTATATATGTATATTAAGAAACTGTGAATAAAAATATTACTTTTAATAAGAATTTTATACATATACTGCATGTACTTATATAGATTTCAATAAAAATAATAATTGCATTATATAAAATTAAATCAATGTGTATACCTTGTTGATCTAATATATTTCGATATTTCTTTTTTTTAGCTTCACGCTATAAACCGCACATGGGAAAACATAGGAAATGACAACATAGGAACATAGGAAATGTGTTAGGACATGCCGTTTCCCATTAAGACTCCAGAATTCGGTGGAAAGTGGGAAGCAGAATGTCTTGACACTAGGCTTTCTCTGCCTACCCTGTTACATGCGGACGGATGCATACAGTGTGAAGCTAAAAACAAAAGCGAATAAAAAACGATAAATGATAATATGTGAATTTTAAACGATTTTCCTTACCATTTCAGCGAGCCACGGGCAACGTAAGACCGGCGTGTGTCAAGCAGGTTTCTCCGCGGCAGTCTCAAAGGTGAGTTAAACGTATTGTAACAGTAATAACCGTCATTGTAATACCATTATTATTTTGTCGTCTTAAAATGTTAAACTTGTTGTTTTTTTGTATCAAGATTTATTCCTACATGTTGCCTTTTGGTGGAGGCTTTTTGTGAATTTCGAATTATTAGCATAGTTGTTGAGAGTCGAGTGGTTCAATTTACATATAGCGGGTTTAAAAACATATTTTGGATAATACAATAATGTGAGGCAATCAAGGATTTCTGTAGTTTAATTTGATGTATATATCCTTAATTTGGATGGTATAGTGTCGTTTATTTTTAGTTTCGGTGTCTCTATCATGTAGCAAAGGGATCTAGTGTTAAGACACTCCGTTTTCCAGAATTTTACGTGGGTTGCGTGGTTGAGTGGTGTAAACCAACGTCATGATTATCAGAACGAGGAAATGAAAATATATCATTTTCTAGATTAGAAATAGAACTCACAATATATAAATTTGTTAGAAATTATTTTTTAACTTTCTTTCAAATGCCATCAGATTCTAATTTTGCCATGGTGGTGAAATTAATTAATTTTAAATTTTTTTTTATTGTTTCAAAATTTTAAAGCGTCTTATCATAGCTCTTCAGATCTCGATTAAACGCTCCTTTTAAAGAATATCGATTTCATCTATAACTAAGATGAGGACGTCAGTTAAATCGATATTTCGAAAATGGTAAAATCGATAGGTCGTTACGCGGATTTAAGATAATAGAGAAACATTATAGTGGAGAAATATCTTTATTATCGAATAGTTATATCTTTCGCTAGAAATTCCGATATCATAAATTCTATACTTACTTGGAAGTAAGGAAATGTTCATCTTTTACATTAGAATATTTATTTTTTATATTAAACTAGATGCCTATCGTGGCGCAGTGGGATAGCGCCTAAATGTAAACGTGATGGTTGTAGATTCAAATGAATTATATACATTTCTGTACTCTGCCAAGATAAGCTGCTAGGTTTAGTTCCGCTATTCAAGTTGCAATGTCCTGAGTTCGGGCGAAAAGCGGAGAGCAGAGTGTCTTGACACCAATTTTTCTTAGTCTTCTCAGGAATATTTCATTTAGAATTTTTATAATAAAATAAATGTAGATTACCTTCACAACAACGGCATTACTCATGAATTTAATTACAATACTCACAAATGCAACCCTATCTGTTTAACTTATCGATTTTTAACCAGTACTAAGAAATACGTACTTTTACAAGCGCCGTTTTAATTTCACTTAAATGCTAATTAACCTCTCTGAGTAAGTACAACCAAAAATGAATATGCAAAATAAGAAAAAAACCAAAAACCAAACAATATCGTGCTTTTACAAACGTGGGAATAGTATTATTTTTACGTTGTTGAATTATCATTGGGATCGCATCGGTCGCACGTGACGCGAATGACCGTCGCCCTTATGAATTATTAAAACTTATATTGTTGCCATCGCAAAAAATATCATAAAACCAGTGGGTTTCTATTCTATTCCGAAAATAGTAGGTAATATCGCGAATTGTTCTCCGTTCTCCTCTTTATGAGCGTCTATATTTGGAGTTTGTTTATTGCCGTGAAATGACAGCTTGACATATTTGTCGTTATGTCATCGTGTTGACAGTTGTGGTAGATCTTCATCTAAGTTTATGTTTTTAGTTTGGAGTTATTCGATTATTTCAAAATCGTAAATTAGGATTTAGTGATTGTTTAATAATGTTCCTTAGCTTCACGCTGTTTTCGCATTTAGCAGGATAGCCACTTAATATGGAATGTACTAATAGGCGGAAAGTGGGGAACGGAGTGTCTTAACTCTTCCTATCCTGATATATGTGAGATATAGCAATTTTTATTAAACAACACAAAACATAACTCAAATCCTTTACATGTACTTCAGTGTTAATTTCACGAATTCCTACCATTAATTTAAACAAAATAAATTACCTCAATACTACTAAAAGTACTAAAAATTTGTACACCAATAAAAAACTACTTTGTATTCTAATCAACCAGAAAGCTCATTATTAAGTTAGATACCTTCCAAAAGCTGTCACCAAAAAAAGTGACAAAGCTGCGTGCGTGAGGAGCCTTTTTTGCCGCGTTTATTTTTTCACATGCCTAATTTGTGACAAGAGGCGAATGTAAAAAGTTTATAAAATTTATAAGGTATCTCTTTATTGTTATTGTTTTTTTTTCTAATATAACTAAATATATCAATTAGATTTTTTTAATTTGGATCGATTTATGAATTTTAACTGCTTATTGCCACAAACATGTGACTGTAAATGCCACAGTTAATGGGTAACGATTCCCATTCCAGGAAATGAAATATTTAATATTTCCATTTCTTATCTGTGGTAACAAGTTGAGTTCCACCACTGAACCTCCAGAATTCTGTGTCTCTTAATAGGAATGGAGTATTTTAACACTAGGTTTCCTCTGCTATGTGGAGGATAGCATGCGTGAAGCTAATAAAAAATAAATAATATTTATAATTATATGGTAAAAAACGTACTAAGTACAGTACGGTACAAAATCTTAAATGGATAAAAAATTGATGTACACCGTTCGAAAACACATTCCAAAGATACTAGATTAAGCAAATTATTCATAGGGACCTCTAAGCCACTAACATTATCGACAAATCTCAGCACTCGCGAAAGGGAGATGAGATCTCTTCCTCGAACTACCCACAGATACCGCGAACATAAGTCCTCGGAACCAGCGACGCCGTGTAAACTAACATGTTACGTGATTCCTTTACTAAGTTACATTTAATAGGTTATGAACAAGGATATTGTTAAGGCTGAATTATTTTCGATTGTCCTTACGCCTTTAGAGATTTCTTTTTTTTAACAACACGCTGTATCCCGCATAACATCCCGGTTAGGCAAAGGAGAACGACAGTTTGTTGGTTCGATTTCCACTCGCAGAAATGAAATATTTAATAATTTTCATACCCTCGCTCTGGTAATGTAGCAAACCAGCTTCTGAGATTAGAACCTTCATTAAAAAAATCTTCACTTTGCTAGTATAGATTATCCGTAGTAAATTACTAAATAAAATATGTATAAAGATAACCAACTTACATTATGTGCCCGTTGTCGTTCCCAACCCTGAGGTTACCATATACAGACCTCAATCTTTGCAATAAATTCGTTTAGAAGTAAGCTCAATTGTTTTATTATTATTAACTGTTTGTTCAGTCGAGTTGCTTTATTCGTGCTGATTATATCAGATGGTTTATACAATTTACGATTAAAGAATAGATATTTTTTTAAATCGGCACTTTATTTTTTTTATGTAGTTCAAAAAATGTAGGTTTTTCCGTTTTTGTAGAAATTTCGGGAAATTTTCTATTAGTGCTCCCCTACACCTTCCCGAATTTAAATTATGATTTGGGGAAATCATTTTAGGAATTTTGAAATTACATATTTTATGTATGTAGCTTTAACCGTGTAATAATCCATTTTACCATGATAGCTTTTTTAAATTTATTTTTTATGAATTATGACTTGAAATAATAATTGAGAATATATTATAAAACATTAAAAAACTATGTTTCAATCTCTAATTTTTGCAAGATTTTCTTCTTTTATGCAGCGGTTCACTTTGTGCTCAGTAAGTACGACTAACAAAGAAAAAAAAGAGATGAGAGAAAAAGAGATTTTTTATGTCCAAGCAAGCAACGTTACGGGTGACTAGTGAAAAATAAAATAAACTGTTGATATAAAAAAAATCTTTAGAAGCAATATTTCGAACCAATAATTCTTTGCGCTACGAACGTATATTATACGAGGAAATTGTTCTCTTTTATTTGTTACTAGCGTATATGGAAGGACTCACCTTTTTTTCTCCATGTAGTTTTATTTTTCAGCCTTTTTCCTATGCAAATCAAAATTCCTTGTCATTGAAACGTCTTAAAGATTCTTTGTAAGTTTACATACATGGGTTTCGAAACGTAGCCGTAAACGGCCGCCATTTGCAGACAATGGTGTTGGCGGGAAAAGCGATACGACTCGCGAAATGAATCGAAAACATTTAGAGATTTGTCCACGTAATTGTTTTATTATAAATAAAATATTTTGTGATATACGTTTTTACTTATTTGGTATTATTCGTGTGNCTAAATAAAATATGTATAAAGATAACAAACTTACATTATGTGGTCGTTTTCGTTCCCAACCCTGATGTTACCATATATAGACCTCAATCTTTGCAATAAATTCGTTTAGAAGTAAGCTCAATTGTTTTATTATTATTAACTGTTTGTTCAGTCGAGTTGCTTTATTCGTGTTGATTATATCAGATTGTTCATACAATTTACGATTAAAGGATAGATATTATTTAAATCGTCATTTCATTTTATTTTTTAAGTAGTTCAAAAAATTAGTTTTTTCCTTTCTTGTAGAAATATTGATTTTCTTTTAGAGCTCCTCTACACCTTCCCGAATTCAAATTATGATTTGGGAAAGTCATTTTAAGTGGAAAGTTATTTTTTATTTATATTAGCTTTAACCGTGTAATATTTAATTATACCAAAATAGACTTTAAATTTTTTTATTAATAATTAAGTGTATATTATAAAAAATCTAACTGTTTCAATTTCTAATTTACTTAGGGATATTTTTCAAGATTTTCTCGGTCTTTTCTCTTCGGTGCTTTACTTTGTGCTGAGCAAGTATGACTTACAAAGGAAAAAAAAACGAGATTTTTTATGTCCATGCAAGCAAAGTTACGGATGACTAACGAAAAATAAAATAAACTGATGATATAAAAAAATCTTTAGAAGCAATATTTCGAACCAATAATTCTTTGCGCTACGAACGTATATTATACGAGGAAATTGTTCTCTTTTATTTGTTACTAGCGTATATGGAAGGACTCACCTTTTTTTCTCCATGTAGTTTTATTTTTCAGCCTTTTTCCTATGCAAATCAAAATTCCTTGTCATTGAAACGTCTTAAAGATTCTTTGTAAGTTTACATACATGGGTTTCGAAACGTAGCCGTAAACGGCCGCCATTTGCAGACAATGGTGTTGGCGGGAAAAGCGATACGACTCGCGAAATGAATCGAAAACATTTAGAGATTTGTCCACGTAATTGTTTTATTATAAATAAAATATTTTGTGATATACGTTTTTACTTATTTGGTATTATTCGTGTGTTCGCTTTTAGTTTGAGTTTTAGGAATTTTTGGATCTACTCTTGTGTTATTTCCATTCCTAGACTTGGAATGTCTATATTATTTGCTGTGGGGCAGTATTTATTTATGATATTACATAAATTTTGATTTTTCTTGTGTTTTCTCACTACAGTACAATATGTGTACTGTAGTGAGAAAACACTACTACAAAACCACATACATGTAGCTGCCTGTCGATAAACAATAAATAATATGAATATATTTTACAGTGAATTTCATCACCTCCATGAATATTTATGCTTGCATTTTAGCGTCACACGCTTTTTGTCTACACTTCTACTACCATAAGTTATAGGGTTTTAAACGCCGCCAATATTTATTGGTTAATAGAATATTCAATTATTCGCGGTAACCTGTTGGGCTTAACGTGTTCTATGAATTGTTTTAGTTACAAATGTAAATGTAAATATAGGTAGGTGACTAAAGTACCTGCTTTGTTTTGCTTTCACGCTGTATCACGCACTTTGCAAGGTAGGAAACCTGGGAACCTAATGTTAAAACACTCCGTTCCCTGTAAGATACTTCCGTTTCCCACTTTCTTTAATCTTCCCACTGTCTCTCTTTTCGATTATTTCTGGAGGCGTGGCGTGTTGAGTGGCAGAACTCAACGCCGTGCTCTGCTTCGTTACCAGAGGGATATATTAAATATTTCATTTCCTCCAGCAGGAATCGAACCCACGTCCTGTCGTGCTTAGATTAACACTCTTGTCTCTTGCCTCAAGTATAGTACCTACTTGTTTTATTTATAAGTTAGAAGTATGGAACTCTTTAACAGTAAATAGTTTCTTAAAATTATTTAACATTGTAAATATCTGGCTGAAGCTGAGGCTATCATAATATTATGTATTTAAGAAAATATTTGGGATACCTATTTATTATAAAAAAGTTGCGAAAATCCATCCATATATAAAAATTCGTTTTGACATTGTGCCCCCACGTGATAGCATTGGTAAACTGAGGCGTGCGCCCGCGCAGCTTGTATGTTTACGTATAAGGCGTGACGGCGTACGCGCTTTGCGGCCAGCCGGCGCCCCAACGCTACTGTATTATTTTATATTTTCTTTTCACGCCGTATCCCGCATACAGCAGGATAGGCAGAGGGAACATAGTATTAAGACACTTAGTCCCCCTGACACCGTCCAATTTTGGAGATATATCGTGTTGAAACTTATGTTGTGCTCTGTTTAGTTACAAGAGGAAATAAAGATAATTAATTTCCTGGAGTTACACCTCAATGTGAATATTTGCATTTTTACTTAGCAATATTTCAAAATCTGGTTCACACATTTAATATTGTAAAATGTAAACATAATTTCAATATTTTAAAGCAAATTTATGTTGAATCTTATATTTTATTAGCTATGGCTACTGATAAACAGTAAAATACGATAATCCTATCGTCAAACAGAATATATCAACTTTCGCCTTTAAGCCCTTTCTTATCTCAAGAGGCAAGTAACGACAAATCAATACATATGTTAACAGTGCAACCTTTTTTTTGTGGTCATTTTACAGAATTATGACTAAAAATTTATAAAGGCCAGTTGTGACGCAGGGGCACCAAGTGTGTTCGTAAACGTGACAGGTTGTGGGTTCAATTCCCACTCGAGGTAATGAAATATTTAATATTTGCTGTGGTGTCGAAGCGACGTTGCACTAAACAGGCAATGACTCTAGAATTGATAACGGAGTGTCTTAACACTAAGTTTACTCTGCTTACCCTGTTTTGCGTGGGATACATTGTGACGCCAAAATATTTTCTTTGAGGCCGTCGTGGTCGTTCGATTACCGCTCAGGGGAATTAATTATTTTCATTTCTTTCTGACAAACAAAATGTGAAAAATATCAAATAAAATACGTGAAAAGGAATGACCGGAGTGTTGTAAAACTAGGTTCCTTCAACATGCGGAGAGCGGGAATCTAAAAAAAACTATAAATACACATGTTAACAAGTAGTTTTTTATGTATCGGTTATCTCTCGTTCACACGGATTGGTCGCGTCTGCATTCTGTCTGATAAGCTAATGGCTCGAGGAATGTACGCGATGAGATCATTTTGTATCGGTACTTTGGAGTTATTGCTTTACATTTCTTAGAGATTTTGTTCTTTTCTTTTTTCTTTTTATTTCATTGCATTCATGCTAGTTTATTAAGTTTGTAGGGTGAAGATGGAGGTCGTAGGTTCTCATCCCAAGGATCCATTTTTATTTGTTTGTCTTGATGTGGATCTTTAAGACGTACAGTGGAAGATGGATGGAATTTAGAGATTTCCTATCTTAATTATCTCTATTTTTTGAGGCATTAGCGCCACGTTACGCCACTCAACAAGCATTGTCTTGAAAATTGGGTGGAAGCGTGGGGAATGTCTAAAACTAGGTTTCCTTGACTGCTCTCCTATCCGTTGTAGCGTCAAGCTAAAAAAGGAACTTAAAAAAAAATTAAAGCTTTAAAGTATTTCTTAGTAATAATAGCAAAATATTTTGTTGACAATACACAAAAAATATAAAAAGATTATCTAAACTGACACTTATATTTACATATTATCAATGCCCACTTTTACTATCAATGCTCTGAAATGATCAATGGAAGCCAACATAAGTGCTCTTCGCACATAGACAAACGGTTATCTATTCTAAAGTAATTAGAGCTTCAACCACCCCCAAGTTTATGATAAACACAAATATGTAAGCATTCTACGTTAGAAAGATATCTAAAGTTAATGTTTCTAACATTTTTAAAATGTAAGAACAGAATAACATTTAAAAAAAATACGTAACGGAACTTGAGTCCACACTGTTTTGAAATAAATAACTTTAACTTTGTATAATTATAAATATGAAAGAAGCCGAAAAAAAATCTAAATTTTTCATAATAATACTTTAAATATCTATAAGACATTTTTTCGATAAATTCTCAAACATGATAATAGTTCTTAAACATGATAAGTACCTATCATTAATTAAAATTATATCACAGTATTTATTTAACCTCCATATTTTTTTTACGTTTTACAATACAAAATATGTTTTATTTATCTTCATACATTTTTGTTTACAGGACGGTCAAAGATTGTTTATGGGAGCACCAGGCAGCTTCTACTGGCAAGGTGAGTTACAAGATATAATCAAAACAAAGATTATATTTATAAAAATCCAAGAAATAAGATAATATATGAATTTTAAATTATAAAAAGACATAATAATAACAAAATTTATCATTTTTTTTACATTTAAATTTGTCTTATTTCTTGGACTCAAATAGCGTCGCTGAGATCTAAGTCTACAGCCAATATAAGTGTACAATTCTTTATATTTAATGACAATCCACAGGGCGAACGTTATCGATAGACCCTAGCGCACGGTTCGACTACTATATGCCGAAGGAAGGTAAAAATAAAACGTAACGCCAAACCGCCCTTGTAACTCTTAACCAGAATAACCTAGGCTTAGCATAATCCTACAAAATAATAAGGGCTGCAGTACATTCACGAGGAATAATTTTAATTCTTATTTAGTTTTTATTGCTATATACATGTAATATTTAACAGATTTCTGCAATTTTGTTATCAAAACTTAAAAAAAAGAAATATATTTTAAGAAAGGAAGCTAAAATTATAAACAGGAAGTCCAAAAAATGATAACAACACTATAAAAAGAAATGATACCCACCTAAATAAGAATTAATAAAGTTCCAGCTCAATCGTAAGTGCTGATAGTCCAAATCAAGTCATTTGTATGAGAGCCCAATCATTAGCTTCACATGTCATATCTCCGTACTTAGGTCATAGGACTTCTTTCCACCTAGACTTCTACTATAACTAGATACTTAGTTAGCATTTAGTGTTGCACGAGACCTAGATTCAAATATTCATGAATGTCCGCAATCCATATTAGATGTTGCTGTGCCAACCTAAAGCACGGGAATGTTGTATATAGTTTGTAAATCGATTTTATGTATATCATTAAAATACTTCTTTTCATTATTTCCTTCAGAATCATTATTATAGAACTTCGCTTCAAATGTATGAAAGAAATTAGTAATTTCTTTTAATTGTTTGTATGTTTTTATAAATGTTTACTTTCAAATTTTATGAGGATTAGGATTTTAAAAAACATCACTATTAAGGGATTACGAGGTTTACATTAACGCTTGAAATAAACCGCCCAACGCTTTTTAAACTAATTCAAAGGAAAAAAAATCATCCCATTGGCTTTAAAATTAATTTGGTCGCTTAAACAATTTGGTGGTTCTTAACTAAGATCCCTTTTAATTGAGGTGTGATTATTATAATTAAGAATATTGTTTAATTTTTTATTCTAAAAACGACATTTTAAGTGTTTAAATAAGTGTGTATAATTAATTTAAATTGAATAAATAAAAAAACGTTCAGGCTGTTTCTTGCATTTAGCAGGATAGGCAGGAGGATTTTAGTGTTAAGACACTCTGTTCTCACTAATTTTCGAGATAATACATATTGATTGGTGGAATTCAAAGCTGTGCTTTGCCGTGTTATTATTTTGAATTATTTTAATTTTCTCGCGTTGGTTACTTAATTATTATTTGAAAAAATGGGAATCTAACCTACTACCGTCGCTTTTACACTCAGACGTGTTGCCGCGGCGCCACGAGAGCCTTGAATAAATATAAGAAACTATTTAATTAAAAGTTTAATGTAAAATAATTAATTACATCAAGAAAATCATGCATTTTGTGAGTTTTATATCAAATTTAAAATTCAAGAAGCTACTAACTAACTATCTATGTCGAAAGATTATCGTTATATTATATTAGAGTTACATCACCTCGTTACATGGTCGAACACCTGCATTCATTTTAGAGGATCTTGTATTAGATAATTCGATATAAAACTCGATCAACTTTTCTGTTTTTCAAACGCTTTGAAATATCTTTATTATTGATTTAAATAAATTAAAGCCACATGGTAATTATAAATAAATTATAACACGTGTCTATTAACAATACCTATCTATAGTTTAAGCTTTTTTATTTGCTTTATTTTATTGTTTTTAACATAAGTTTAAAAAAAAAATTGTTTAATTTTATATAGTTTGTTAGTGGACACAATAGATGAATTTCTATTGTCATCATGTTTTATATGACAGCGTCATTAAATGTATGTACAGTACGGTCAACAAGTTGTGGCCGTTCTGAAATTAGATTTACTTATTTTTCAATATTTCTTTCCCAAGTGAACTTAAGCTGGTTCAGAAAATCTAACTTCAGAGCGGCCACTGCTTGTTGACCGTATTGCAATCATTTGCTTGGTGTTTATAACGCTACACTTGACAGTAAGATACTGTCCTTACTGTGTATCCAAATAAATTAGTGTTAAAAAAGCAGCTTAAATAACTCTAAGTAAAATTCTACGTTTGTATATTGGTATTAGTTTTGAAATGATTGTCATCAAGAACCGTTTAAATTTGTTATAACAGTCATTTTTGATGCAACGTAATATAAAATTTAAAAAAATAAGCAGTAAGAGAGAACAGAGAGAGTACTTTAACTCTAGAATTCCTCTGCCTATATGGAAAATAGCTTGAAGCAGCGCTGTCAACGATAATTATTATTACGTACAATTTAAATTATTTTGAAATTCAAATGAGATTTAATATTTTATTCAATTCACAAAATTAATACCAATGTAGTATAAACTAAGAAACATATACGTATCACACATACAGCAATTAACTATTAACAAATATTAACACTAGCTTACAATTTTAGGTCAACTTAAAGTGCAAACGTTGAATTCGAAGCCGGTACTTATATCGACACCTGAAGCAAGCCCTAAGTATGACGACTCGTATATGGGGTATTCGGTGACAGTCGGTGACTTCGCCGGTCAGGGAATACAGGGTGTTGCTGTTGGAGTACCAAGAGGATCAGAATTGCGTGGTTTGGTACGTTTTTCCTTATGTAAATCAAGGTTTTTCCATGTTATAGGCAGTTTATTTAATAAGAAAATTGGAACGAAATATTTCTTAAAGTAGGTACCTACTTATAATGCGTATGCATAGCGTTTCTTTGGGTTTTGCAAAAACAACAAAACTTACGCAAAGAGCATTTTTTCACACTGTTACATCTTTCAGGTGGTTCTTTACACGTGGGATCTTGAAAACATAAAAAATATAAGCGGATCTCAAATCGGTGCTTACTTCGGATACAGTCTGGCCAGTGGTGATATTGATGGTGATGGCATGGATGACATCATTGTTGGTGCACCAATGTTCACCAAACCCAAGAGCGACGGCTATGAGCATGGAAGGATTTATGTTATTTATCAAGGACAGAACAGAGTAAGCCATTAATAATTCTGTCATATACAGCTTGTTAGAACTATTATTGTATGGTTATCAAAATTTCCACCTCAGGATCTTAATAATAGTACAATTCGTATAAAAATTTCGACGTAGCTTGATAGGAACGTATGGCCTAGTGGTCAGAGCAGCTCCACAGATTTCAAAAGGCACGGATTCGATCCTCGCCTCGTGAATATTTTTGTACGTTTTCTAAAACAAATTACATATTATTATTTTTAACATTCTTATTAAAAAAAATAGAACTGTTCCTACACGAATATTTTCAAATCACAACAATTTCAGGCTTTCGCGAAGAACCACGCAAGAACCGGCGAAGTATCTAAGGGCAGATTTGGTTTAGCCGTCACATCGCTTGGAGATATCAATTACGATGGATTTGGAGGTTAGTATACGAAGATTTAGATATTTTTTTGCGAAAATACGTTTAATTGTAAATTTGAAAAAAATATATAAGTAATGAAAAATAATTTGATGTTATTTTCGTAGGTTTTATTTCCACGGTTTTCATATAATTATGTATTTTGACAGCTTATATATGAAGAAAATTTATTTTTTTCTAATGTATCTTTGCGTAACTTGTAATATAGGTTACACGCATAGCGATTGCATCTGGACAGTGTCAACTACTTGTCCTGAATAAGAATTAGTCTTAAGTCATTTAGTTAAGAAACTTGGCCATGCTATAGTGCATAATATTATTACTTAAAAAACTATTATTACACACTCCGTTGCGTTTTGAATGGAGGAACTCAACGCCGTGCTTTGACTCATCACTAGAGCTAAGAAATAAAAATGTAAAACAATTCATTCCTCCGAGTAGGAATCGAACCCACAACTGCCGCGTATCAAGTCGCACTCTTGTGCCCTTGCTCTACGATATTGTAAAATATTATTTTATTATTTTGTGCTATTTATATGCATGCAACAAGGAATATTTTACTCTATTCTATAATTTCAGATGTAGCAGTAGGAGCGCCTTATGGTGGGGAGAAAGGACGGGGCGTGGTCTACATCTACCACGGCAGTGAACTCGGTATCGGCGAGAAGTACTCTCAAGCAATCACCGCTGAAGAGATCAGTCCCATACTCACTACCTTTGGCTTCTCCCTGTCTGGAGGCGTCGATCTGGATAACAACAATTACACTGATTTGGCTGTTGGCGCTTATAAGTCGGATAGCGTCGTGTTTTTAAAGTAAGTTTCAATATTTTTTGATGATATAGTATTTACGTTGTGCCGTTGCATACGACGGATTCTCTCAACCTTTTTCTCTTTTCCAATAAAAAAACTCTTGTTCCTTTTCTTCCTTTACCTTTGCTCTATGATATGTCTGTCTGTCTCCAGATCACGTCCAGTAGTAAAAGTGATGGCGGAAGTGAAGTTCCTCGGCGAGACCAAGTTGATATCGCTAGACGATAAGAGATGTCGCCTCGCCAACGGCACGCAGGTGGCGTGCGCTCAGCTCATGTTCTGCCTCACCTATGACGGTGTCAACGTTGACCAACAAATAAGTAAGTTGAATTTAAAATGGAATTTTGATTCCAAAATATAATATATTAAACAATCAAATTATATAAAATTATACTGTTTTTAATGAATTATGTTTTAACAAATGTGTGGAAAAAAGGCTTATTCGTAGATTCAAGCCTGTGGGTTTGTTTTACTTAACATTATTAATATTTGAAAAAATATTTGGTCTGTAACTTAATTTTTAGATATAGTATTTTAATATGACTATATAATTCATGTTCTTTTTTCCAAGCGGAAGGATATATTTGCTATTTCGGTGAGTGGGAAGTAGCAAACGATTGGCATTCAAAACAATCAAAATTATACTAAATAAGACTATCATCTGTAAATATACCACTCGTAGACATTCAATGTTACATTTCATAGCACTTTAGCGCATGTTCGTTAGAAAATGTTATACTTTTAATTGTATTTACGTAAAAATCTCCTGCTAAAAAAACTCTTTTATTTAATATAATCAATTTTTTTTGTAGTAATTTGAAAACTCACTTACTTCTGTATTAAATAAATAAAGAATATCAAATACCTAATTTTTTTTATATATCGGAGTATGTAGTTATTCCACATACTTCAAAATATATAGAGGTACATTACAAAAAGAATTTCTATTGAGGACATTAAACCTAATAAATTCATTTATCAGTATATAAAATTTTATTTAACTAATTGTAGATTTCGAAGTAACTCTCGACTTGGATTCGCGGCAAAAGACCAGCAAGCGCCTGTTCTTGATGGAGAGCAGACAGACTGTTTACAAAACACACATTTTGCTCACTCAAGGCCAGCAGATGTGCAAAGAAGTTATGGTGTATCTCGAGGTAAATTTAATTTATTCATTTAATTATTTTAAATTTTTAATTGGATATTAGAGTCTTGTAAGATTTAAATTATTATTTGGTCGTGGCACAGTTGCTTAACGGTAGGCGACGCGAAGCTTGTGGGGTGGTAAATATAATTAAACTTTAATAAAAGGAAAAAAAAATAACTAAAAATTTCTTTTAACAGGATGAAATCCGCGACAAATTAACTCCAATAGAAGTAAAAATGACATACGAGCTGACGCAGCAGGCCGCCGGTAGCTCAGTACCACCAGTCCTGGACCGCACTCGCACTATAGAACGCACTGACTCTCTCAACATCCAGAAGAACTGTGGACCTGACAATGTGTGTATACCGGACCTCAAGATGTTTGTTACTACGTAAGTATTTGATAATAGAGTAGCAAATGTTCTACAAGCTTTTGTAAAAAACGTTGTTAAAAAGTTTTGACAATTTTCAATACAGCTGTTAATAAAACACTACTGTTGTGATAGAACATATATATTTGTTGTCTAGAACCATTTTTAAATTAAAAAGTAGATTTTTTAAATAAATATTTCGCATTTTAGTCCTACAGTGAACTACGTACTTGGATCCGGTGAAAACGTCCACATCGACATTAAAGTGGAGAATTCCGGAGAAGACGCCTTCGAAGCGGCCTACTACTTGCAGATACCGGCCGGAGTGACTTACGCTAAAATGGAGAGATTAGACAAAAACAATGCTGATACCTCACCTATATATTGCTCTATAAGTAAAAAAGGCTCCAGTGGTAATAGTACGTTGAAGTGTGATCTGGGTAATCCTCTAGCTAGTGGACAAAATGTAAGTGTTTCCATATTTTTTTTAAATTTACACTTTATCAATTTCGCGGTTTGCCTCCTTGCCATAGCAAGAAAATGAAAATATTAAATATTTTATTCCCCTGAGTGGGAATCGCATCCACACCATCCCATCTTCAGTCTTGCTTGTGCCCCGGAGCAAAATAAAAAGTACCAAATAAATATGATTTTTTGTTAATATTTATGAAGTTTGCCCAAATAACAGCATCCGATAATGATATTATTTTCGTTTCCGCCATTCTGGTAACTACGCAATGCCTCGAAAATAAAACAAAAAGCATAAAACTAATCCTGCTATCCTGGATGATTAAAAAATATATAGAAACTTGTGTTTGCAAAAATATGGTTATGGCTAAATAAACCTTTTAAATTTGGTTGATTTCATTCCAGTAAAAAGCAATGTATTTATTATTACTTTTCCGTTTAAGGTAAACTTCAGAGTGATCGTCGAGGTCGACGCACGTGTTACCACTCTAGATTTTGACATGGAAATCAACTCGACTAATCCTGAGGAAGGAACACAGTTTGACAATGTTAGACATTTGGGAATTGGTGTTGTGGTGAAAGCAATACTGTCGACTATCGGGTGAGAGATTTATGTATTTCGAACGTGACTGGTTTATTTGTAGCTTGCATGCTAATCTGATCTTATTTACCAATGAAAAATAAATAATTCTTAGATTATGGCTTTGGACGTATAAGTAGAGAATACATATAAACAAACAATAATAGTAAATTAGAAAAATAATAATAACTGTAAGGGATTAAAAATATAAATTGATATAATTTATCACTAAGATCAATATGTCTAAAGATACAAAATTAAATGTTTACTAAATGTCTTGGAAACTTCTATTTCTGAAAATATTTCCACCTTTACAGTACATCCGACCCACCAGAACTCCACTACAACGCATCGCTCTATGAATCTCAAAACCTGAAAGACGACACTAAACTCGGGCCTCAAGTCATTCACAAGTACAACATCAAGAACGAGGGGCCGTTCACTGTTGAAGAAGCTGAAATATACATCATGTGGCCGTATCAGACTCTTACCGGTAAGAATATCACAAATGAACCCAACACCCCACATAGGCAGAGGGAACCTAGTGATAAGACACTCCGTTCTCCACTTTCCGCCGATTTTGTATTACAAATTAGATTAACGAATATAAAAATAAAAATATATCATATTATTATATATATAATATTATATTATTATAAAGAGTAATGGTCGTCGCAGCGCAGTGAATTAAAATTTTGTCATTATAAGAATATCATTTTCGTTTCAGGTGAAAACTTCATGTATATGCTGGTCCAACCGCAATGGCTCGGCGACATGGTGTGCGACGTCGCGCGTCACGTCAACCCCGAGAACCTCTTCGTGCAGAACCCTTACGCCTTTTTACTTTCCAAGGAGAAGGAAGGTTAGCTTATTCATTATTAATATTTTAATAACTAGAATAAATAATATTCAGCCCTAGCCTAGCCCGACTGCGGCGAAGGCCAAAAGGAAGGAAGGTTATGTTTTTAGCAAGTATGTTTGTATGTCCGTTCCTTTGTTCTTTTGTAAATGTTAATTAAACTGATTTTAAAAAATGATACGTCGATGGACTTTTCGCTTTTACATTGATGGCGCGAGTGCTATTGAATATATTAATTCAGCTTATGCAGTAGGGTTTTTTGTTTTGTTTACAATAGATTTGTTTTCTATTGTTTTCTTTCCACGACTATTTTAAAATAAGTAGGTATACACTATACGTGTTAACATAAAGTTATTAAAATTTATTTAATTATTAATTTTCAGCTTTGAAGGGCAGCGAACTTTATACTTCATCTCAAGTAGGTGTAGCTGGAGGATATTACGGCCAACGTAAGTTCTGTTAAGACATGTAACAATATTATACTTAATTTAATACATAATACTAACTTTAGATTAATATTGCAGAATTTTGGGATGAATCTAATAATGGGCAAGCCAATGTTCAATCTGGTGGCCAAGTTAGTGGTAGTCAATATGGTCAAGCTGGTTATGGATCTGGGCAAGCTAGTGGCGGACAGTTTGGCAGCAGCCAAGAAAGTAAGAAAGAATTTAGCACTAGTTTCGCAAGCGGTGGGCAAGGAAGTGGTCAATTTAGCACAAGCCAAACTGGTGGTAGTCATTATTCTGGTGGCCAATATGGTACAAGCCAATCAAGCGGAGGACAAGTATCAAGTGGACAGTATGGAACACATGTTGGTGGAGGTAGTTACGATGGCCAAGTTGCTGGTCAAGTTTCTGGCGGCCACGTTTCTGGCGGCCATGTTTCTGGCGGTCAATATGGTACAGGACAAATTAATAGCGGCCAAGGAACGTACAGTTATAACCGGACTTGGTCAAGCAGTGGTGAAGGATTAACAGCTGAAGAACAAGAAGCTATCAGAAAAAACTTGGCGGCGGTGGCGGCGTCGAACCAAGGTAGCAACCGTGGTTTTAATCAAGCCTCCTCCCAAGGAGGTCATGTCACGTTTACTCAGAGTGGAAGCGGAAGCCAAAGTGGATATGGGCAAAATGGATATAGCCAAGGCGGCTATCAAGGACAAGGTCACTCTCAAGGTCAAGGTTATCAAAGCCAGGGTCAAAATTATGGTGGTCAAACTGTATATGTGCAAGGTGGCGTGGGTGGTTTTGAAGGAAATCAAGATGGCCGTATCGTACGAGTGAAGAACAGGACGATTGTATACGATTCGAATCATAATATAATATCACAAAGTGAAACCAGTACTGAATATGGCTCTCTTGGACACGAAGGTGAAGCGGGCAGCTCTTTTAATGCGTAAGTGTCTGTTTTTATTATTGTTATCTGTTTTAAATTAATTCGTGTTTTATGAAATAATATTTGATTGTACATCTTAGAATATATTTTTATTTTTTACGTGTTATTCACACACTAGGAGAAGATGAGATGTGGTTTCAAGTCCTGCTAGATTAGATTAATTATAATTTGAAAAAGTTAATAACAATAATGATATATTATTTATTTACAGCTTCGTTAATAAACAAAGCGGTGGTGGTGTCCAACAAAGCTACGGTTCAGGTTCCAGTTCCTCAGGCCAAGGATTTATTCACGGCTCTTGGGGTACCACAGAAACTGTCAATCCTGATATAATGAACGCTGGTTCTATAACATTTAGAGGTGGTCCGAGTGTGACTGTTGTAGGAGATGAAGAAGAAGATAAATTAGAAGGATTTGGCGTTTATGCTGCACAGAATCATAATAATGAATTTAAATATGGTATCGCTGATGTTACAAATGCCCAAGGGTCTACAGCTGGTGGAAGTCAGTCCGGTGGTTACCAGAGTGGTAGTTATCATAGTGGTGGTGGTTATCATAGTGGTAGTGGTTTCCAAAGTGGAGGACATCAAGGAACTTATCAGAGTGCATCTGGTGCATCGCATGGAAGTAGCAGCGGTAGCTCATATTCGTACTCTTCAAGTTCAGGTAGCTATTGTTGTTAATAGATAATCATTTTATTAAATTATCTTGTTAATTTCTCGTATTTATCTATAAGTATAATAAATTTGGAACTGGTCGATGTCTGTACATGAAACATACATGATAAAATCTATTTTAGGTGTATGTTTGTAACAGAGCCCAAAACTATAGTTTTTATTTTTTTTATCTTTGTCACTACACATGAAACTAATTCAGTAATTCAAAGATTAGTAAACAAATTATTGTGTAGTTCAAACAGGCGAATTAAATATATTAAAATTAGTATTTCATTGGCCACAGGTGGCCAATCGTCTTACTCATCAGGAGGCAGCAGCTACAGTTCTTCCTCACAACAGAGACGTGATAGCACAAGACGGAAACGACAAGATGAGGTATTTTTTAATTTCTTATTTAGATCTTTATTTAGTATCTTAAATAAATGTCTACATATAAAATATTAATATACGCTTTTTCATATTTTTCCTTAATAATTGCAATTAGTAAATTGTATTTACAAACATATTAATGTTTGTTCCGCTTGTTTATAGGTGGATCCTCAATTAAAGGAACTGTTAGAAAAATGTCAAGAAAAATTCAGATGTGAAGTAGTAAGATGCCGCACGGGACGGCTGGTGAAGGGACAGGAGGTGTCGGTCGCGCTGCGCTCTAGGATCAATGCTTCAGTACTTAATGAGGTTAGATCTTTTAGAATAAATGTCTTAAATTTTGAAATGCTTAATAAAAAATATTCTCTGTTTTATATACTATTATTTCTATGTTATATGTCCATGTATATTATGTTTTTGATACATAAAAGTAACTTAATAATACTAAGGACTACTCTATGGAGTTATGTCTCAAAAACTACTGCACTGAAGTTGGAAATTAGAATATATATATATATATATATATATATAGTAAATTTAAATTTAATTCAAAAAGGATCAATCATCAATCTTGATTTTAGTTTTCATTAAGGAGCAGCAATTGGAGCTAAAAAAATTAAAATGAAATAAAACAACATTGTTATCTCTTTCCTCCAGATCTCCCAAGACCGAACGATAAAACTCTCCACATTATCTGCGGCGCGAGTGTCCCGCTTGCCAATGGTGGGTCGCCCGAAGGATAACACCTGGCATGTAAGGGAAGCAGTCACGCTGGTCACGCCGCAGCTTGAAGCGCTCGAAAACGGTACTATACCGTTGTGGGTGATTATAGTTGCAGCGGTCGTGGGCGCTTTGTTGCTGCTTCTGTTGATATTTGGATTGTATAAGGTTAGTCATGAAGATTTGATGTTTTTTAAATTTTGTAAGTTTTTAAGACCAATCCCGTATAAAAGATAACTATGAACTAAACATAACTTAAATACAATCTTAATTTACAGTGTGGATTCTTCAAACGCAACCGTCCCTCCGACCACACCGAGCGACAACCCCTCAACGGACGCGACGAACATCTTTGATATCCGACCACCGACCTCGGCCTCGTCAGTGACGTCACCTCTGACGTCGACACCTCTGACGCTGACGCCGCCTCCGACGTCAACGCCACGTCCGACGTCAACGCCACGTCCGACGTCAACGCCACGTCTGACGTCGATACCTCTTCTAGTTCCACTGACGCCGCCAGTGACGTCACTAGTCAAAACTCGACTAGCTTAGACAGGTATTGATGAGACAAAAAATATTTTAAATATCGATTTTTGTAGTGATTTTAAGTAGAATCTCGTTTTCCAATTCCAATTTATATATTTTTTATCTGTCGTAACAATTTAGAGCGGCTATATTATCTGTTTTTTTATATTCTATGCCCATTTATATGTGACTATTTTTTATTAATTGTATATATACATTACGTAGGAAGAATAAGTGCCTCATGAAATATCGATATTATAATAAATCTTAAGCATTTTTTATTAAAAAATGTTTGAAGGTTATATAAAATAACTAGTCACGATACTGATACGTGAATCATGTTATTTACGACATGTTAGATAGAAAAATGTATAAAATTTGGCGTGTCGATGTGTTAAGGCAGCTTTGAAACACGATTTCACATTTAGAAAACTACGATTATACTAGTATGAATTATAAAAGAAAAATTAAATTAAATGTTACTTAAAAAAATATATATGTGCGTTTATTGTCTGTGGATTCGTGTGGAGCTGCCTTTAAATATTAGTAAGTATATGAATGCATAATTCATATCAAGAATTTCAAGAATATAAATATTCTTGTATCATAATATACATTTTTAAATAGAGTACATACAAGTAATTGACGTTATATTTAACCTCATATTTCTTTTACAAACGAAACGAAAGTTTAGTACATGTTATTATAACTATTATTGTATATATTTAAGAAGATTGAAACCTCATTTGAAATTATTGATATGAAATCTGTAATTTAAACAAGATGTATGCGTGTTGTAAAATGTGATCTTTATTAATAATAATTAGAATTATATTTCAGTTGCTAAAATGTCTAAATATAGCTAAAATTAAATTAACTATGCTACTAATAAAATTCACTGTCATTAAAGAGTAGTTAGAAGGCGTAGCGTAGGCTTTATGTAATACAATTTTGTACATAAGTTTGTGTGTAATTTTTAAAAAGTATATACGTATAAATACATATCTATTTTGATTAAAATTAAAATACATAAAAAATTAAATTTAAAATAAAAAAAAAGGTCAATTTGGTGTTTCATCATCACATTAAATTATAAGCAATATTAGATTTTGAGGCTACATGTAGAAAGTGTGCACAGTAGAAGTCACGGCTATTATAAAAATACCTGATATCCGATTGTATAAGTCGAACAATATTGTTTTTATTCTATACCACAAAATGAGATTTTTTTTTTCGATTTGTATTATTTTTATCATATAAATTATGAAAAAAATATGTAATTATATTTTTAAAAAGTCTTAAATAGCTTGAATATAATACTTATATAACTTAAGGTGACTATTTTTATATATTGTAACGCCTTACGATACGTGCCTTCTGAAAACTGCCAGTTACTAATAAATATTTTGATGTAAATATAATTTATAGTATTTTATTTTAATTGTGACGTTTTTTCACAGAATATATAAAAAAAATATGAAAAATTTTATAATATAAACGAATTTGTACTTAATATTATTAGGTGATTATTACTTTGTAAAATTATTTATAAAAAGTCTGAATAAAAAATTATATTAATTATATGCAAATGACGAACAAAGCAATAAGGGATCTCGCAAACAAAAAAGAGCAATAAAATTCTGTGAAAAAATGTATATGAAAGTATAGAAATATCTGCCATTTATAAAATTATGTACTTTATTTATTATTACCTAAAAGTCAATTATTGGGTTCCGTCACTAAATATTGCTTGTGACATTAAAGAGGGAGACAGAGTGTGTTAATACAATTTTCTCTCTGTACGACGGCAGATTAGTATTAATAATAATTTAATTGTTAATTCGTTAATATTAATTATTTATTTCTAATTTTGTATTTAGAATTCTGCTTCTACTTATAAGTTAATAAACTAAACTGTGGATGCCATAATATTATTTTTGTATGTATCATACATTTTGGTTGTTTGTCTGGTGGTAATGTGCATTTACCAAAAAAAAATTAATACATTTTTTTTGTTTTAGTATGTTGTTTTATTTTCTTCTACATCTATATTCAATATATGTAAGATTTTTTTAACTCCACATTGCATCCTACTCATACACTGGGTAAGCAGAGGAAATCTGGGGACACAGTGTTAAGACACTCTGTTTCTCATTAAGACACTCATCTCACTCCGTTCTCCACTTTCCGCTGAGTTAATAAGGCATTGTGCGTTGAATGGCAAAACTCAATGCCGTTATGCTCCTGTGCCGGTCTCATTGATAGTTATATAGTAATACTATTAATAACTTGTGGACCCGAACGCGGCTACGCCCGCTTGAACTGTACGGATATTTATTAAATATATTTATGAAATTATTTTCAGTTTACAGATGCGTTAAGCAAGCTCATTTTGGGTGACGTTTTCTAACAACAAACTTTCCAAATCGTTGCTTAGCAACGACGGTTGTTATTAACATGGCGGAATAAATAGCATGTCAAATTAATAAGTATTTTAATATATTGATATATATCGAAAATATTACAAATATGAGAAAAAAAAGTATCCTATGT
>JAKRZM010000984.1:155153-225147 GCA_036379175.1 Heliconius cydno galanthus
CGACGGTTGTTATTAACATGGCAGAATAAATTGCATGTCAAATTAGAAAGTACTTTAAAATATATTAGTTTTTATGTATAATGTAATGTTATATAGCCTATAGCACTTCTGAAGAATTCAGCTTTCATACAAAACAAAAACAAAGTAAATAGGACCAGTAGATCCAGAGATCTTAGCGTTCAAACAAACAAACAAACAAACAAACAAACAAGCAAACAAACTCTTCCGCTTTATTATATTAGTATAGATGAGACCTTCGAGCTGGTATGGTGATGATGTTCCATACTTACAACTAGACAAAATATGTACTCATATATAATTACCTAGATCTTGTTTCAAAAACGACAATATATTGTTACTACTAGGAAAACTAAAAAATATTTAAAATAAAATAAAAAATACTATAAAAGAAATCTTGAAATTTCTCTTAAAACCGTACAGTAACGAAATACGTAAATCTTAGTTCCCGTCTGTCTGTCTAATCGACCTTAGCGCTGCGGAAATGACTTCACCGGCGCGGCGCTAGAGCGTTTTATCATTTGGCTTGTTTATTAGCTGTCGTATGGAAAATTTATGTAATTAACTATTAGGATATATATTTATGTTAGATGATTACAAGTGGTGACGGTTGTGGATTCGATTCCCACTCGGAGAAACGAAATATTTAATACTTTCATATCCTCGCTCACTCAACACGCAATGTCCCAAAAATTCAGCGAGTGGGGAACAGAAGTGTCTCAATGGCGACCAGGGTGTCTTAACATCAGCATTAATAAAAAAAGAAAAATAGGATGACCAAGATTAACTTTTAGCTACTGACAACACTAGCTGACTGAAGAGCTAGGCTGAATATATCTTGATTTTATAAAAATAGTTAAAGGGGCTAGTTGAGCGTGTCGTATCAAGAACATCGGAAGCTGCATCGTTGTGGTCTTATAATATAAACTTTTAGTTGCTTCACACGTTATAGCGCAAATGGCAGGGTGGACAGAGGAACCCTAGTGTCCAGATACTATTCTTTACTTTTCGGGCGAATTCGAATCAGAAGGCAGAGGGCGCTGAGAAATGAAAATATTAAAGATTTCAATTTTCCAAATGGAAATTAGACCCACAACTATCATGGTTTGCAGTCGCACGCTTGTGCCCCTCTTTCAGAACGGAGTGTCTAAACACAAAAATTTACTCTCCGTTAATAATTAAAACGGGTGAAGATAAAAGAAATACACTTAACATAATTTCTATAGAAACAAATCATCGAATTCTTATAGGTTTACGACTTTAGGCGCTATCTGGGACAAGTCGTATTACGTGACACAAGTAGCGCTATTGTACACGAACAACACAATAAATCATACATCGAGCTTTTGTGCTTTAAGTTGCTTTACGTTTTCACAGCAAAAAGTTACATTTTAAATTTGTTTAGAGATTTGTATTTTTGTATATTTTTCAGGGAGTCTCAAGCACATGGCAGGGTAGCCAGGTAGATCCTGAGAATTTAGTGTTCTCCACCAGTATAAAAAAGTACAAAAGTACTTGTTAAAGCTATTCGTAGCCCACAATATCGTTTACGTCGACTATAAAATGTTAATTCCTGTTTTTCCCTATGTCCATAGAAATTTTGAGAAATTGTATTCTAGCCTACACTCCTCATGGTATCTTAATGCCAAATCATCTGAAAACTAAGACACCCCCTTTACGATGTTCCTCCCTTCACAATTTATGAGACCTGCATGTTAAAAATCGGAATTGAACGCCGAGCTTTGCTTTCTCACCAGAGCATGAAAATGTCCTCATTCCTACGAATAGGAATCGAACCCACCATCGAGGAAAAGATTGTGCTCTACAAATGTGTACGTATGTCATTTTTTTTATTTGTTATAGAAACTATAAACATACAATTCGTCAAACAGTTACTAGGTGGAGATATCGCGCGAAGGCACGAGAGTTATTGGGAAATACGGAACAAAAGTATTTAGATAGTTACAGCGACACGAAACAATATAAATCATAGGTTCTGAAAAGCACAAGTTTAGTTTAGTTTTTGATGGCATTATTTGTTTGCTTTTTTAACACGTTCCTTTAGAAATAGTATTACAATTTAAATTATATTTATAGGAACAGCTATTGAGAAACAACAAGCAAAATCTCGTACCTATTAAATTAGGGTAGGCAGAAGGAACTTGGGAACCTAGTGTTCCTCATTAAACACTTTCCGCCCAACTTTTGAGGTTGAAGGTTGAAGGCGTGTTGAGAGGCGAAACTCAACGCCGAGCAGTAATACTTGTGTACACATCCTGTAATACAAAAACAATTCCTTTACAACTTTACCGCACTTACAATATAAATTGAAACTATTTTAATTCTATTATAATATTAAACGAAGAGAAAGGGTTAAAAATATTAATGAACTTATAATTAAAATAGAGCTGTTGTAACAAGTTGTTGCTCTCGCCGCGATGCTGGTAACTTTGAAAGTTCCCTCATTATTCATGTTTAATGAATACTTCGATAACAATGGATCACCTCAAAATACGAACGAAAATATCTTCATCTGTTTATAATAAAGTGAAGTTTGATTAAGAAATGTAGATTAATGATTCCGTATATAATATTTGGTAAAAGTAAAGCAAAGCAGCATCATGCTTTACCAATATAGTAGAGAAAAAAAATAATTTTCCACATTTTCCGCCTAAATTTCTTGAGGCATTGCGAGTTGAGTAACTCAGCACTACGCTTTGTCTACGAGAAAAATATTAACATGAAATTGGTATGGAAACCGCAAACATCGCGCTAAAGTCAAACGCTGTATATATGACAACCACTGCGCCATGACTGCCATTTTGTTTATTAATATAATTATATTTTTTAGCTTTACGCTGTATCCCACACTCCGCACATAGCAAAGCAACCAGGGGGGACCTGAGAACCTGGCGTTAAGATAGTTCGTTCCTATTGACATACATCTCAATAATTCGGCGAAAGAATGAAATGGAGTATTTAGGTTCCCTGCCATATGTAGCATGCACTGTGAAGCTGAAGAAAAAGGAAAATTAATTGTAACGTGTTACCGTTGGAATTAAAATACATAAATTTCAATGATTTCGAATATGGAACCCTAAAAGAGAGTAATTAGTGAAAAATAGCTACGGGCGGTTGTTACAAGTCTAACGAGATCAATAAGTCTATATTATATTAAAAAAGGATTAAAAAAATCTTTAGCTATATAAATATTTCTTATAAAAACATCGTTTATTTGCTAAATATGGGCATAAATTCGTGCGCGAGTTCGACTCGCACTTATTTTTTTTTTATTATAATTCACTACAATACAGACAATATCATACAATGTATGATAAAAAACATAATTTAAATAATTCCAGCCTAACAATGCCTTTAGAAAAAATCTAGACGTGATAATAGGGGTGTCATAATAAGTGCGAAGGCAAATGGAAAAACGAGGCAATTATTCTACAAACGGACAGCAAGCAAGAACACTCGAGTATTATTTACATAGACTTAAATATAATGAAACAATATGATATGAGAGACGCCGGGTAATTAGTATTCTTATTGTTTAAGGACATTGTACATTATGAAGGTTACTACTGGTTTGATTCCTGGTTGGAACGAATTATAAGTTGGAAAATTTAAGGCGTATAAAGTGAAAAATGATAATTAGCACCATCGTGGGGCAGTGGCACGGTATGTGATTGTAAAGGCTATGATTGTGGATTCGATTTCTACTCGGGGGAGTTAATAGCAGTTAATAGCGGAGTGTTTTAAGTTTACTATATGTGAGATATAGACTAAAGCTTAACTTTAATAAAAATACGACATTTTTATCTGACTTAAAGAAATATCTACAAATCTACTGCGTAATAAATAATAATACTCAAAGTACAAACAGTGACAATCCAATTAAGCATTATTCAATAAGCACTAGAGGCAAATAGAAAAAAATGTAAATCTTCCGTTCATAATTGTTTTTCTTCTGTCTGAGATATCAAAATAAAGTAACAACTATTAATTAAACAACTATAATAAATTGTTTAGTGGAGAAACGGAAGTGTCTTATTGGAAACGGAGTGTCTTAACACTAGGTTCACCCAGGTTTCCTTCTGCCCATCCTACTATGTGCGGGATACTCGTAAAAAAATATATATCTGAGTTGCGGTTAGTACATTAATTTTTGCAGAGACTTTACAAGTAGAGTTGCATGTGTAGTGACGTGTTGACAAATCATAAAACCAACACTTTCATCTCTTTGCTACTAACAATTTCTCGATCTATATTGGGTGATGAAACGCTTAAAATCAATTAAATAATATTCAATTTCAATTATAGAATAACAATTAGATATAGCTAGTCACCTAATCACTACGAAAATTAACAAGACCTAATTATATTTTTTTTGGGAAGAGTGGCGGAACTTAACGCTACGCTTTGCCTCGTTGCCACCAGACCAAAATCAATGAAATAAAAAAAAAAAAAAAAATAAAATAAAATTGAAATCTTAATACAGATATTAGAAAACCAATTTCCACGCAACAACCTAGTTTAAACTCTTTACTTCACTAGCTTTAATATTAAATTTTTCTTTTACTGTATCATATATTATTCAAAAAATAACTTTTTCTTAGAGGAGTAAGCTCGAAAGTTGATTGGCAAAAGCAAATCTGATATACACGCAAACTATTAAGCTACAGAGGCGATCATAGCAAGTATTATTAAGAGCTCGTTCGGGATTCCCCTAGTGTTGTGTTTCTATCCTTGCGAGTGTCCATTGTTGGTGGGAATATTATTNTGAAGGTTGAAGGCGTGTTGAGAGGCGAAACTCAACGCCGAGCAGTAATACTTGTGTACACATCCTGTAATACAAAAACAATTCCTTTACAACTTTACCGCACTTACAATATAAATTGAAACTATTTTAATTCTATTATAATATTAAACGAAGAGAAAGGGTTAAAAATATTAATGAACTTATAATTAAAATAGAGCTGTTGTAACAAGTTGTTGCTCTCGCCGCGATGCTGGTAACTTTGAAAGTTCCCTCATTATTCATGTTTAATGAATACTTCGATAACAATGGATCACCTCAAAATACGAACGAAAATATCTTCATCTGTTTATAATAAAGTGAAATTTGATTTAGAATTATAGATTAATGATTCCGTATATATTATTTGGTAAAAGTAAAGCAAAACAGCATCATGCTTTTTCAATATTTTTCCAGAAAAAGAAATATTTTTTAAAATTTTCTGCCCATTTTCTTGAGACATTGCTTGTTGAGCGTCGTAACTCATCGCTACGCTTTGTCTACGAGAAAAATATTAATATGAAGTTGGTATGGAACCCCCAAACATCGCGCTAAGGTCAAACGCTGTTCCATTGCGCCTTTTTGTTTATTAATATATATTTTTTAGTTTTATGCGCTGTATCCCACACTGCACATAGCAGAGCAGGCAGGGCGGACCTGAGAACCTAGTGTTAAGATACTTCATTCCTATTGAGACACATCCTTTTAAATACCTCAAAAATTCGGCAAAAGATTGAAATGGAGTATTTTATAAGCCGAGTTCCCTGCTATATGTGGCATGCAACGTGAAGCTAAAAAAAGGGAAATTTAATTGTAACGTTGCAATTAAAATACATAAATTTCAATGATTTCGAATATGGAACCCTAAAAGAGAATAATTAGTGAAAAACAGCTACGGGCGGTTGTTACAACTCTAACGGGATAAACAAGTCTGTATTATTTTGAAAAAGGATTGAAAATCTTTAGCTATATATTGTACAAAGATTTCTTATAAAAACCCTGTTTATTTGTTAAATATGGGCCTAAACTCGTGCGCGAATTCGACTCGCACTTGTTTTTTTAACAATAATTCTCTACAATACAGAGATTCTCTACATAAAAAAAACATAATTTAAATAATTCCAACCTAACAATGCCTTTAGAAAAAATCTAGACGTGATAATAGGGGTGTCATCATAAGTGCGAAAGAAAATGGAAAAACGAGGCAATTATTCTACAAACGGACAGCGAGCAAGTACACTCGAGTATTATTTACATAGACTTAAATATAATGAAACAATATGATATGAGAGACGCCGGGTAATTAGTATTCTTATTGTTTAAGGACATTGAGTTACATTATGAAGGTTACTACTGGTTTGATTCCTGGTTGGAACGAATTATACGTTGGAAAATTTACGGCGTACGGAGTGAAAAATGATAATTAGGACCATCGTGGGGCAGTGGCACGGTATGTGATTGTAAAGGCTATGGTTGTGGATTCGGTTTCTACTCGGGGGAGTAAATTATTTTCACAAATCGCGGCGTTGAGCACTACGCGGAAAGCAGAGTGTCTTAACTTTATTATTTGTGAGATACAGACTAAAGCTTAACTATAATAAAAATACAGCATTTTTATCTTACTTAAAGAAATATGTACAAATCTACTGCGTAATAAATAATAATACTCAAAGTACAAACAGTGACAATCCAATTAAGCATTATTCAATAAGCACTAGAGGCAAATAGAAAAAAATGGAAATCTTCCGTTCATAAATGTTTTTCTTCTGTCTGAGATATCAAAATAAAGAAACAACTAATTAAATAACTATAATATTTTTTTAGTGGAGATACGGAAGTGTCTTATCGGTAACGGAGTGTCTTAACACTAGGTTCACCCAGGTTTCCTTCTGCCCATCCTGCTATGTGCGGGATACTCGTAAAAACATATATATCTGAGTTGCGGTTAGTACATTAATTTTTGCAGAGACTTTACAAGTAGAGTTGCATGTGTAGTGACGTGTTGACAAATCACAAACCCAATACTTTCATCTCTTTGCTACCAACAATTTCTCGATTTATATTGGGTGATGAAACGCTTAAAATCAATTAAATAATATTCAACTTCAATGTTAGAATAACAATTAAATATAGCTAGTCACCAAATCACTACGAAAATTAACAAGCCTTAGTTATATTTTTTTGGGTGAGAGTGGCGGAACTTAACGCTACGCTTTGCCTCGTTGCCACCAGACCAAAATCAATGAAAAAAATTTCTTTCAAAAATTTCTCCTGTGGGAATAGAACCGAATAACTGTCGCGTTTTCGCACGCTACGTGCTTCTGCGCCACGACTGGCCCTAAATTTACTAAGTATACACTTGAAATCTTAATACCGATATTAGAAAACCAATTTCCACGCAACACCCTAGTTTAAACTTTTTACTTTACTTTACTTCACTAGCTTTAATATTAAATTTTTCTTTTACTGTATCACATATTATTCAAAAAATAGCTTTTTCTTAGAGGAGTAAGCTCGAAAGTTGATTGGCAAAAGCAAATCTGATATACACGCAAACTATTAAGCTACAGAGGCGATCATAGCAAGTATTATTAAGAGCTCGTTCGGGATTCCCCTAGTGTTGTGTTTCTATCCTTGCGAGTGTCCATTGTTGGTGGGAATATTATTTTTTGAAAAAATTTGGACGTCAACGTAACATCCCTATTAGTCAATTTTATAAGATTTGAATAACACACCCCAGTGATATTTCGATGAGAAAGTAATTTATTATAGAATTTAAACGCTAACTAAAATAACGTTATTTCTCGCTATATATAATGTTCGTCATATTTTTTTTTGGTTGACCTTTTTTTTTAAAAATATTAAGTTTTTTTTATAATTTCACGTCATTTTTTTTTCTAACATTTCTTGATATACTTGCAAAATAAATATCGATTTTTCACAATTTTTTTTTTTCATAAAATAGAAAAATTAACTTTTTAGAATTTAATAAACTGTTTAGTTTTTCACTGGCGTTTCAGAATACTGAAACGTCAAACTAATCTTTATAGCAACATTATTATTTTACTATTATGTTGGTACATGAAAAAGCAGCTTTACGACTTTTCCCTTGCAGCAGGTTAAGTTCCACCGCTAAACACACAGTGAGAGACATCAGGTAAGTGGGGTTAATCGTAAAAGTAACTAAAAAAAATAATTAAAAGAAAAAACTTTAAGCAATGGAACTCCTCACCCAAGTCCATTTAATATTCAGGTCTGGTGCAACACGAGGGTAGTTATTGTGTCAATATTCTTTATTGTCTACAACCCGCAATATAACCCTCTTGGAAATTAATATATTTCAATTAACTTCGTCTAGCTTTTCTTATAATTTTCTGCTCATTGTATTACTGTATCAAATATTAGATATTTCTATTGCCTATTGCTCTAATATACGTATTTATGTTTTGGGTCACGCTGTATCCTTCTAACAGCAGAGGGAACTTAGTGTTAAGTAAACCTTAACACTAGGTTCCCAGTTCAAAGAAAATGTATGTACATGTGTGTATAAGTGAAATTACGTACGTAGTCATTCAACTGAACGATCTTTACACTACATTGAACGCATTTCACTTATGTTATCAGATTTTCAATAAAGTTCAATAATTTAGCCATAAATTCAATACGATTTATTAAGTTACCTTACACAAAAGTATCTTTATTGTTTACGAATTTATACTTGATTTTATACATTGTCTAATAATTGAAATAAAAAATATTTTTAAAATATTATAAAATATTTTTTTATTAATATTTTCATTTCCTCGCTTTGATAACAAGGCAGACGCGGCGTTGAGTTACGCCACACAACACCCAATGCCACTAGAATTTGGCGGAAAGTGGGGAGCGGAGTGTCGTAACACTAAGCTCGCTTTGCCTACCGTGTTCCATGCAGACTATAATAGCGTGAAACTGAAAAAAAAACATTAATTATATTTTTAAAGTGTTTATAATTTTTTTATAATCCCCAAGACCTTTAACTTATCTTAAAAATTTAAAATAAAATAAAACTAATAGTGTTACTTCAGTATAAATGTTCATACATTGTTTACAGTACTCCTATAATTTTCTATTGCCACCTACTCTACTTACCCACAAGCACGACGTTCAGTTGGGAACTTTTAATTAAATCCTGTAAAGCGACAAGTTGCTGAACTAAAAATTGCTAACTCGTTACATAGGAAATGTCAAATAGCCTACAATTCTGGTATTTGGTTACGTTTTTTAGTAAGCGTCGTGCTTTTTCTATATATCAGGGTAGGCAGAGGGAAGATAATGTTAAGACACTCTGGTTCACATTCTCCGTACAATTTTTGAGGTACTTTTTGAGGTTTTTTTTAACCTTTAGCTAATTTAGTTGAAATTTTAGTGCTATAAGTTGGTATCATTGTTTAAAGACCAGTAGGGAGACCCAAGACAAGGTGGAAAAGTGGTGAATGAAAGGGCATTCTAGTCGATAGAACTGGAAAAGGTAATTAAGGAAAGCTGACTCTATTAATATATATTATCTGTAACTAGAAAGAAACGAATCAATAAAAGTAGTGGTTTAAAACACTAGAGACACTTCTCTAGTATATGCAAAAAATAGAAAACATTATTTTGTCGCTTTAATATATGTCTCTCCACCTTTTGCGAAGATAACTTAAAGTAAGACATAAAAAAATAATATCATTATACAGGGTGAGTCATATTGAACTTTCCGGTTTTGGAAGGACGTTGCACGAAGAAGGGAAGGAGTAGAAGGGTGGGGATGGTGTCATTAGACGCGCCATGACATGCAGTTTTAGTGTGAGCAATGGCTTGGTCGGGACAACATCGTGCGTTCGTAGTTGAAGAGTTTATTAAAAATGGCGGCTCCGTGA
Source organism: Heliconius cydno galanthus (assembly GCA_036379175.1). NCBI lineage: Eukaryota > Metazoa > Arthropoda > Insecta > Lepidoptera > Nymphalidae > Heliconius > Heliconius cydno. The sequence goes on from JAKRZM010000984.1 coordinate 164,874, forward strand.
TCACAACACAGCGTGCGTTCCGTTTACATTTTGCTATTGGTCGACGTGATCCCATTCCCACTGGACCAACAATCAGAAATTGGGTATCAAATTTTAGAGCAACATCATCAGCATTAAAAACAAGACCACAAGGCCGAATTAGGACGTCAACGTCAGCGGAAAACGTGGATAGAGTGCGGGCTTCAATTCAACAATCCCCTCGGCGTTCTGTTCGGAAACATGCCGCTTCACTAGGATTATCTTTCAGTAGTGTCCGCAGAATACTGCATAGAGACCTTAAATTTCACCCATACAAGATTCAGGTAGTGCAAGAATTAACAGTTAGAGACTTAGACACACGAACAAATTTATGCCGCGACATTCAGCAGATCCCCCGCACTGCTGTTTTGATCTTCAGTGATGAGGCACATTTTCACCTCGCCGGAACTGTCAACAAACAGAATTTTCGATACTGGGCTGAGAATAACCCACGAAACCTACACGAACGACCACTTCACAGCCCTCGAGTGACAGTGTGGTGCGCTATTGCAGAGTTTGGTGTGTGGGGTCCCTATTTTTTTGAAGAAGATGGTCAAGTCGTCACAGTTACCTCTGCTCGGTATTGCGACATGCTTGAAACTTTTCTGAAACCGAAATTGGAGGAATTAACGCAGAATCATGACAACGATAACATCTGGTTCCAACAAGATGGTGCTACAGCCCATACATCCAGGCGTTCAATGGAAATCCTGCGACAAATGTTTCCCGGTCATCTCATTTCTTTGCGAGGTGACGTTGGGTGGCCGCCGAGATCACCTGATTTAACCCCCTGCGATTTCTTTCTCTGGGGTTACCTGAAGGAAAAGGTGTACACGCATCGTCCCCGAACCATCGATGAACTGAAGGCTGCAATCACGGAAGAAATCAATGCTATTCCGCTGAATATGACTCGACGAGTAATGGACAACTTCCGGGAAAGGCTTCAGCAGTGTGTGGTCAATGGAGGTAGACATTTACAGGATATCATTTTTAAAACCAACTAAATTAAAACTGCATGTTATGTGCTTTCAAACAATAAAATAATTTTTACTGCATGTCGCTTTGTTTTTAATACACACCTTATTGAAATCGGAAAGTTCAATATGACTCACCCTGTATAAGGACACTATCTGGACTTATCCTTATACAGTCGTAGGTTCAAATCTGCTTTATAATAATGAATAGTCAAGAGGAACGCTATTATTCAATAAAGTAACACCCTATAGAAGCCTGTCATTGGCAGGTTACAGTTAAGCCTACGAAGTTTGAACAGCTTTCATAAACTACGCCGCGTTTGAGTCTGATGTATTGGAAGTTGCTGCAACTTGGCTCTGTAAAGCTCACGTCCATACTAAATTGAAATTTGAATATAAAATATTATGTTATAAGCGTTTTAAAGGTGTTTTTGATATCTTCTATCTTTTCTGCTTTATTCTGCAGCCCGTATAAAGCAGGGTAGGCAGGTGGAACATAGAGTTAAGATACTCTGTTCTCCAATTCCCGCCGAGTTTTCAAGGCATTGCGTGTTAAATGATAAAACTACCAGACAGAGTGAAGAAATAGAAATATTTACAAATAACATTTCATTCTTTCGGATGTAAATTGAACACACAACCGTCGCCTAACAGTCACACGCTTATGAGATTATCTAATCATATCGAACATCTGCTACATATAAGTACGTAAAAAGTTTAAATATTACTTCAACTGGGAAAGTAATCCATGACTAAGCTAGGACAGCGTCAAAGGTAGGTACACAGATCATATTGCACCTTTAAGATATACCTTTTAAAAATATCAAGCTTTGGGAAACGTCAAATAAAGAAAATTAGGCTTACAAAATCATTTTAGTTGATACAGTAGTAAATGCTGTTTTAATTAATTTTTGATTTATTTATCTATATATTTTTTCTTTTTCACAGTCATAGATCTTAGGTTAGGATTAGGTCACTGTAATTCTAAAGGTGTGATATGTAGATAGCTGGAGCATAGAGAGTACAATGCTAATAGCGGTAACTATCAAAGTTTAGTTAACTTGACGGTTTACAGTTCTATTCAAGAATAGTGGTTTCGCTCGTCTCGGCCAGACCCAGGACTAACTTTGCAATGTCCTCAATGTGTCAATTATTGTTGTTTAGAATTACACAGATTCTAGTTCTGTACTTCTATACTCGTACGAGTTCGTGTGTTCGAGTTTCTCTAAATAACAAGATAGATAGAGAAAACCTACAATAAGAGCACTCCGTTCCTTTTAACGCTAAAATTTTGAGGATTTGCGTGTTTTGTAGCGGAACTCAACGCCGCGCTTAACCTACCAGAGTGATGAAATGAAAATATTATTATATTAAGACCAGATTTTCGAAATCTTATGTACTAGCACTTGAGAATTCGGCGAAAGATGGGGAACGAAAAATCTTAAATCCTCTATATTATTAAGTGGTTCCTCCAAACAAATCTAACATAACTGAACCCTCAGCGACCTTTTTCATGCCTTTATAAACATTATTGGGACGATTTTATCCTTTTATTGTGATATGTTTCCGCAGTCGAATGTTCTTGATAGCTGGTTATGGGAGAACTAGTGGAAGTAATCCTATATACTTCAAATAACATATAACTATATAGTATATATTTGATTCTATTTTGATATCTCGCATTATTATATATTTAGTAAGCCGTAATATAAACGAGAAAAGGTTCACTTGGAACCTCCGTCCTCTTTTTCGGCTTCTCTTTGTTTATAGAGCTGTTTTATTTCTAGTAGTTACTTTTATTGAATAATTAAAATAAATAATTAATATACAAATTCTATCCTAGAAAACTCATAAGCTTATATAAAACAGGTATTTTTTCTATTAGAATGTAATTTCTTACCTGAATATTTATTTGCAGATCTGAGAACGAAATTTCATAGTAGGTACTAGACTTCTATCCTCTACTAGGTAGATTCTTCATTGAAGTCATGATATGGCTGAAAAAAATGTCTAATACTTCAATAACTCTGTCGAAATGTACTTTTTGGTATTACGCGATGCATTATTTTAGAAAAAAAATGGTAGTGCAATATTAGGCTATTAGATAAATTTCTTTCTCAACTCTCCACAGATTAAAAAAAATAGAACAACATTATTAGATAAAAATAAAAATATTCTCTATAATAACCCAATCCGAGAAGTCAAGGCCGATCGGACCAGCATAACTCCAATACTTGCTTCTACAGCGGGTCCAATTTATTTTTATTACCCTTTATATATCTGTGTTCTGTTTCCCGCCCGTAAACTTGCTATGTAATTTTTGAACAATTTATTGTGATGGGCATGGCGAGAGAGAGAGAGAGAGAGAGAAATGAGATGAAGTTTGGGATTAGAGTAATTCTGTTTGTCAATTGCCTCCTTGAAGAGGGTTGGTCTAATGGCCGCGTGATTTTCCCTTTCCGTTATCTGAGTGTAATGTTTTTATTTTGTGTACCTACTAGCTCTCACTAGTAGGCTTGCATGGACAAATAAAAATAAATAAGAGTTGTGTATGCCAGTCGCTGCGACTTAAAGGCGAAGGGTTTGGTATATTTTCAGGTTTGCCACTCAACACGCAATTCCTCCAGTATTTGGTGGAAATTGGGGAACGAAAGTGTCTCCTGTTCTCTGCCTTCTCTGCTAGCTGTGGAATACATGCATGCATGAAGCTAAAAGAAGTATGTACGTTAACATAGAAACGATTAATGTCATATAATGTATCCTATATCGATGATAAATCGACTATCCAAAATAAAAATAATTTTCCTATTTAAATTCCAGTCCTGAGACTAATACGTTCAACCAAACATACTTTCCAACTTTAAAAATGAATTATATATTACAGTCTGTTTCTAGATTTACTTAACAAACTATTTGTATACGAATATTTTAAAACATCCTTTTAGTTAACTTCTGCATATAAGGTATCATTATTTATTCAAGCATAGTATAGCATAGCATAGCTATACGTTTTATAATCCAAGAGTTCCCGGCACCAATATATATTCTCGATTCAAAGTGACTTTTTATAAGAGCAAACACTTCCACTTCCACTTCCACTTCCACTGGCAAATATGGCGAGATTGCAGAATAAGGTACATATTTTAGAACGCATTTACAGTAATCGCTTTTAGCTTTGAACCGAAAGCTCCGCCGATGTATATTTTGATAAGTGTTCACGATTCTATCACCTCGCGGGCGTGTTTCCATTGTGATTGTGGGGACGATAGATTTGTATTTTGTATTAGGATAGCTCCCCGCTATCCTGATCAAGGATCAGGGATCAAGGATAGCGGGGAGCTATCCTGATCAAGGATAGCCAGATTGAACTTAGGAACCGATTGTTAAGAGACACTGTCAAAAATGTAAGATATTATCTATGGAGTGGCGACACTCAATGCCGTCAATTCTGTCTGTCATGAAAATAGTGGGCATCGTATAAACCACCTCCTATGAAGTCAAATACGCCACAATGGCGCATTCGTTTTTCTAACGAGGAACAACGTACATAGAACAATAATTATTAAAATATTACGTTACAATTACATAATTACAAAAATACATACGCAATTATTAAGTCACAAAAGCCCTCTTGAATGAAAACGTGCAGTGCGACACTTGCTTTGTTCCTTTATAGTTTTATAGACAAAATGATCGACAATAAACAAATATGGTCCTCAATTTAATGCAAAATACAAAACAAAATAAGTAGTTACATGAAAACCTAATAATATATCTACGGATCGAGAGCCTCAAGCTAGGCACTACCAAACCAACNGGCGACACTCAATGCCGTCAATTCTGTCTGTCATGAAAATAGTGGGCATCGTATAAACCACCTCCTATGAAGTCAAATACGCCACAATGGCGCATTCGTTTTTCTAACGAGGAACAACTTACATAGAACAATAATTATTAAAATATTACGTTACAATTACATAATTACAAAAATACATACGCAATTATTAATTCACAAAAGCCCTCTTGAATGAAAACGTGCAGTGCGACACTTGCTTTATTCCTTTATTGTTTTATAGACAAAATGATCGACAATAAACAAATATGGTCCTCAATTTAATGCAAAATACAAAACAAAATAACTAGTTACTTGAAAACCTAATAATATATCTACCGATCGAGAGCCTCAAGCTAGGCACTACCAAACCAACGTCATACCGTCACACAATGGAAACGCACTCGAGCTCTCTGCCCGAGTGGCTTGATTTACGATTTCGCGGAAGCCTTCCTTTTATTTGCTTTTTACTCAAAGAGCCAGCGGAGCGCCTCATCTCCGAATTTTCTCCCGTCTCCTCGCACCGTCGCGTCGCAAACACACGCGTGCAGAAGTTTGTCGTGAACTGTAGATGAGGTCTTTTATGTCTTACTTTCATATTTTATAGTGCTTGTTGATTTTATAATGTATTTTATGTTTTTTTCATTTTTAGCGTTTAAAAGATATTATAATATGTTTTATTTTCTTATCATTTTTTGGCGTATAAAAAGTTAGGTAAGAAACTAGTTGTAATACACTCACGTACTCTACGTTGTCTAACTGTACCATTTTTAGGGGAAAATGTTTATATAGTTTTTTTTTTAAAACTTTATACACATTTTTGTATGTACTCGTACGTATAAGCACTGCAACGTCTCGAAACGATGAAAAAGTAGCCTTAGAAATCTTTCAGCTAAATTTTCTTTTAGTCTCTACTTAGTTATTTCTGACTGCAATTTAGAAATGTTTTACTGAAAATGTGATAGATCTTGGTTCAAGTGCAACTCCAGTTAAAATCAGTATTTGTCTATTTGTTTCGACGAGCTATGTTCTAAGGTCCATTACACAATATTTTCAAAAGTATTTGATATACACTAAAGAATAATATGTATATTGAGGCTAGTCGTGACGCTGGAGCACAATGTATGACTGTTGGGGCAGGTTGCGGGTTCAATTCCCACTCGAGGAAATGGAATATTTTCATTTCTTCGCTCTCGTGTCACGGGAAAGCGTGGCGCTTAGTTCCGCTACTGAACATGCAATATCTCCACAATTTGGTTGAAAATGGGGAACGAAATATCTTAATGCTAGGTACTCTCTGCCTATCTTGCTGTGTGCGGAATATAGTTCGAAGCTCAAAATTTATATATATATAATATATAGACAAGAGTGATCATCCACTATATCTAACATACATGAAGATATTCTAAGCTTTAAGACAATTTTCACACCAAATAAATCTTTGGAGGGGGTCAATATAAAATTCAACGGAAGTAAGCCCCCGCCCCGCCCCGAATGAGGGTCGCCGTTAACATGTGTTGTATTAAAGTGCCTTTCCGGGAGATTTGCTCTCAACACACAACGATCTTACAAATTATCTCGAAATTGATGTTTGTTTTTCCTTTTATTTATGTTTTATTTTAACGATTGTATTCCTTGTATTTGATTTATTTATTGTATATGAGAGGTATTGTGACTTTTTAAATTATATTTTATGGTTAATTTAATAGGAAATTCTTTCCATACCCAAATTTGTATTTTTTTTAAACTAATTTAATGAACCTAGTTTTATGACACTCTGTTTCTAACTACCCAATTCGAGTGGGAGAGTTTAACCCCACGATTTCTCTACCACCACCAGATATTTTCAGATGACACATGTCATTTTACTTTACAGGCTTTACAGGAAAATATAGTAATAGTACTCAGTTTTATACTTTTCCCCTCATATTTCCTCTCTTTTCATAGATCTAAATTAGTCTATACACTAATTAGACTTTTTTCATCATAACAAAAGATATATTATTATTAAAAGCCCTAATTCTGACCAACAATTAGGCTCGAGCTCCACACGCCGCTATACGAATAGGAACAATAAAATCTTTGTTTCTTTGTATAGTGATTAATGTTTCATCAGACTGCTTCCATTAGCTTAATTCTAGCATATTCAAAGGTAATATGGCGGACGGTGATGTACGATTGTATACGGTTGCTTAAATTCTATTTGAATATCTACTGGTAATAGAATAGTATTAATAATAGGTGAGAATAGGAAGAATGTCATCGTGGTGCAATGGAATATCTTAACTGTTTAACTGTAAACGATGGTTGTGGATTCGATTCTTAGTTAAAGAATGAATGTTTTTGATTTTAACGCGATTTTACCGTTGCTGCGTTGAGATCCGCCAATCTTCACGTAACTCCTCGCATTTGGGGGGAAAGAGTCAGTCGTTCGTTTGTCTTGTCTCTTTCAATATAAAGAGATTTATATAGTTAATTCTTCAGATGATGTTACTCTTCATGATTCTCAAAATAAATATTTTACTATAAAAATAAAGATATAAGCTCTTGGCTCATTAAAAAATAAATTATACTTCTTAAACGTTTTTCATGTTTGACCTTTTTATTCTATGGTTCTATTTATAATTTGTCAGAATGTAAGCCGTGTTTTTCTTTTAAATTAAAATATTTTTGTTTCTGGCAAGTAAATTTGTTAAATGTTTCACCTTTAATTACGCAATTTCCTTAAAAAATATAAGCAGATGACGTTTTTAACCGACTTCTGTAAGAAAAGGAGGTTATCAATTCGACTGTATTTTTTTTTTNTTTGTTTCTTTGTATAGTGATTAATGTTTCATCAGACTGCTTCCATTAGCTTAATTCTAGCATATTCAAAGGTTATATGGCGGACGGTGATGTACGATTGTGTATGGTTGCTTGGATTCTATTTGAATATCTACTGGTAATAGAATAGTATTAATAATAGGTGAGAATAGGAAGAATGTCATCGTGGTGCAATGAAATATCGTTTAACTGTAAATCATGGTTGTGGATTCGATTCTTAGTTAAAGAATGAATGTTTTTAATTTTACCGCGTTTTTTACCGTAGTTGCTTGCTTGAATTGCGGTGTTGAGACCCGCCAATTTTCACGTAACTCCTCGCATTTGGGAGGAAAGAGTCAGTCGTTCGTTTGTCTTGTCTCTTTCAATAAAAAGAGATTTATATAGGAGCAGTTTTAGCTAATTCTTCAGATGATGTTACTCTTCATGATTCTCAAAATAAATATTTTACTATAAAAATAAAGATATAAGCTCTTGGCTCATTAAAAAATAAATTATACTTCTTAAACGTTTTTCATGTTTGACCTTTTTATTCTATGGTTCTATTTATAATTTGTCAGTGTGTAAGCCGTGTTTTTCTTTTAAATTAAAATATTTTTGTTTCTGGCAAGTAAATTTGTTAAATGTTTCACCTTTAATAACGCAATTTCTTAAAAAATATAGGCAGATGACGTTTTTTACAGCTTACACCGACCAATACTCTACAAAAGTGCCCAAAATTACACTTAAGAAAATGAGAAAAACAAACAAATAAAAATAACAGATAAGTACCTACATTCAATTTTCAAAAATCACACTTCCAAAATTTATTAAATCAACAAGTTCATCAATCGAACACTCAGACCAAAGAAAAATAATATGACTGTAAATATATTTGTTTCACACAGAAAAAAAGCTCTTTTCACCTACAAAATAAAGCTCATTTTTGGGTGAGTGAAGATCGAAACTTTGGGAACCATGTTTAAAAGTTACCGCGATGAAAAATGCAAGTTTTCGTTCGTACTTAGAGAAGTATCGCGTGACGCATGATGAATGGAGGACCCTCTTAAGGCTTGAAACTTAGCAACTTTGCTTGAATAAATATGGGGCATGTCACACTAAACCCCCTGGGGCTGTTAGGGGAATGTTAAATGGTTATTGACAGCTGGATGTGGGTAGCAATCAAATTATATATGATAAAATTTAAAAACAAACAATTTTAACGGTACACAGTGGGAATCTAGTGTTAAGACACTCCGTGCCCCACTTTCATAGGCGTTGGCGTAACTCAACGCCACGTTTTGCCTCGTTACCAAAGCGACAAAATGAAAATATATAATATTTAATTCCCCCAAATGGAAATCGAATTCACAACCGCAAGTAATACTAACTTTATTTTTTTATATATATTTTAAACACAATCATTAGGTCCATATTCCCTACAACAGAGATAAAGAGTAGTTTATACTCTGTAAACTATGTCCCAGTTATCAGAGCACAAAGACCTAATGAAACTGTGATATAACTTGCAAAATATTATACACATTGTCCAAAACTTACACCGTGTTTATTTTACCACTCATTTATATGAGAAATCTTATTTATTTAGATGATTTTATCAATGTTTATTACTTTATCTTTTAATGTATTCTTTTATTTTTTAGTAGTATATGTATGTAATTATATTGTATGCTTCTAATAAATTCTAATAATAATATTTTTTATTGCTTTAATTTGTATTCTTATAATAAATTTTATATTGTAATTTGATTGTGGGGCCAGTCATAGCTCAGGAGCACAAGCGTAACCCTGAATGCGACACATTGTGGGTTCGATTTCCACTCGAGGAAATGAAATATTTAATTAAATCCACCAAAGTAGTAGTCCCTGGTTAACATTACTTTGCGGGCTATTCTACCTACATTATTATATAAATAATGAATATTAAACATAATAAGCTTATCCGTTTAAGTTTGAACTCTTGAAACAAATATTTATAGATAAGCCAGCTTTATTATAACGTTTCCGCGAGTCATCTCTTTCAATACGTCCATTAGCTCTGAGTTAATTAATTATAGCATGGCTCTATACTTAACCGTTGTAATATTTGTGATGAAAGTAAATTTTAAAAGCAGATTTCTTATGCCTACTATAGCGTGAAGCTTTAGTAGGCATAACAAATCTAGTGTTACGACACTCCGTGCTCCACAGTCACAGTTGCCTTTCTTCCGAGTAGGAATCGAACTCACAACCTGTTGTAAACAAAGATTAGTATACGTCTAAAAAATCTGCTTAACTAGTGAAGTGATATTATCAGATATTAAATCACTAATACGACACGTACAAGCTTTTAAGAAAAGTTTCAATGTGTCAATATATAAGAATATTTCATGTTTATTAGCTTTACTCTGCATCCTATGTAGAAGGGTAGGCAAAGGGAAACTTGTGTTAAAACACTATGTTTCCCTGCTACTTTTGGAGATATTGCGTGTTAAGTGGGGAAAAAGAAGCCTGCGCTTTATTTTCCTTGTCGTTATATGAAAGTTCCACTAAAAACTACATCGATACCAAATACCAATATTTCTCTTATTAATTAGATTTATCAGGTGGTCAATAACAAAGCATATAAGAAAATATAGTAAATTTATTACAAAAAGTGATATGTATACAACATAATAGTAACGTTACATAATGTGTTTTTAAATACTTCTATAACTAAGTTAATAATTCGATGATTAGAGTTTAAACAACTTTTATGAACTAACAGACTTTTACAAAATAATAATAACAATTATAATCTTATAGCAAGCATAAGCAAACATACTTTCTACTCGACTTTTGTGTTGAGATGCGTAACACAACGCTGCGTTTTGACTTATCATAAAAAGAAATATATATTTCGATCGAATGAGAATTGAACCATAGAGTTTACAAACAGATGATTTCTTACTGCACTGCGACGGTCTAAAATTTTTAACAAATAATAACTTATATGGAATGCCTAGGAATTATAAATTAATTCCTTTTTAAACATCAATAATATAAAACAATAAGACAATTAATAAACTTCACAAAATTGCACTTATTCGAGAGTAACGACGTAATAATGTTGAAAAATATTATTAACTCATTACTATTGACCAAAATACCTCCAAAAACAAGTAAGAATTCAAAATTCGGCGGAAAATGGGGAATGGAGTGTAACACTCACTTTACCTTCTCTGCTGTTTGCGGGATACAGCGTGAAGCTGATTTAATGTGTATATTGTATTCTTCTTTGCACACAATGATTTTTTCAATGATATATTTTTCTACATATTAATTATACAAGAATAAGTGACCAAATAATAACCAAGTTGCGTAAAAATAATTTTGTGACGTCGCATCGTCCGACTTGCCCAGAACGACGTAGCATTAATAGTACTTATTATTGAGCATTGCTTGAATTTTACAAGCAGTATTTTCTTTTCATTACACGATGTTTGTTTTCTTTGCATAGAAAAATCCTATACATGTCATGTTGTTTCTCTCCAGCGACCTCGATTAGAGGGTGTGACGTCACAGACGAGTGGGCGAACTTGGTTCAAAATAAATTAAGTTGGTAACAGCTTATTAATAAAACAATTTTGATAATACGACTTCTAATTTCCGTTGTAGGTACATTATGATAATAAAATGTTTACAAATCACGAAAATAACGAAGTTTTCTGTTATGAATTCACTTGACTTCCTCACATAAATTCAATGTAGTACATAATATAGAGAGTCACGCACAATATAAATAATATTAAAATTTTTAATAAAATCTCCGAAAACTAATAAACACAAACTTCACTAACTGCTTCACCCATCGAATAAAGAATCGATTCACTAATTGTGTCACTAAGCAAGTGTCTACAGCTCGTCTCTCCTGCTTCTCCGTAACGCGAGGTCGTCGTGCTGGAACCACGCGGCGTACACGCGCGCGGGCTCCGGGGACGAGTGGCGGTGGAAGGACACCGGGCGGTCGCGCGCTAGCACTTCCCGGGGGTAGTCCTGTGGTCGTGCCTGTTGATTTTTCATATTATAATATACATAAGTAATTTCCGTTAAGGGACAGTGGGGCAGCGTTCGACTGTAAACTCGGAGGTTTTGAGCTCGATCCCCATGCGGGAGAGTGATTATGATTATAATAAATTATTTTTATTTCTTCGCCTTGGACGACAAAGCGCAGTGTTGAGCTTCGCCATGCAAGATGAAATGTCTCGAAATTAAGCGTAAAGTTTGGAAAGTATTGTCTTATCACTAAGGTCCTCCCACGTATCCTGTTATAATAATATATAGGATGAAACGTGAAAATGATATCAATAAGAAATCGAAAATTTCATACCCTCCCCTAAACAAAAAGACATTATTAACTCCTACCTGATGGAACAGCGGTGAGTGTGTCATGCTGACATTAAGTACGTGCATGGCGCACGCGCCCAGCGCCATGTCGTCGGGCGCGGAGGGCGCAGCGCACGCGCACGTCGACAGAGCGCGCGCCGCCCGCACGCTCAGTGCGGTGCCTCCGCCGCCCGTTATGTAGTCGTAGCCTTGGGTATTACATAATAATATAATTACATATTAACGGCGTTGAGTTCCGCCACTCAACACGCAATAACTCGAAAATATCGGAACGGAGTGTTTTCACACTAGGTTCCCTCTACCCACTATGTATTAGAGAGAAGTAAGTAGCTGTTTAAGAGACTGTATATATGGCTTAACCCTAGCCGCACTTTTTTCACTGGCCCAGAGAAATATTTTTTAATGAAATACCACAGTAAGTACATTTATAATTAATTCAATTATACTAAAATTATATCAATAATATTAGGGAGGATCAGAAAAGAACAGATGATACGAAGAGGAAATTAAAAAAATATAAGTATAAGTACTAAATAAGAATACAAATTAATAGAGAAATCTAACCTTTGGACGCAGTCTCCTTTTTTCCATATCCGTAGCCATATCTTTCACCGAGAACCGTAATGTCAGAGCCTCCTCTATAGCAACTCAATACTTCACATAGTCTTTGTGCTCTTAAAAATGAAAGAAAAAACATCATTCCGAACACATATACCTATCTAAAGTTAAAAATATAATTATGTATACAATTTTCGTTCATACTGTGTCTAAAATAAAATAAATAAATTCATAATATCTGTACATTTAGGATATATTAGAAATAAAACAATAAAAATATGACTAATTTATTAACAGCAACAGCCTTTTCATAAATGAGCACATTTTCATTTAAAGTATCTTGATATTTCTCAGAAAGCATAAACAAGAGTATAAATACAATATCTATATCACAACTTACCCCAAAATAGTATCATCATCTGCCAAAAATATCCATTTAATATTGGGTAACTTCTCAACCCTTTTGACAGCTTCCTTTAAAATAGTGACAGTTTTCAAACAATGACCCGTTTTGGTGTTTGGCACTCCAATGTCGATTGATGGAAGATTTGGATCTATAGAAAATACACATCAAAGTCTAAATAAGTGAGTTAAATATTAACGACAAAATATTAAAATTCCAGATCTTAGGGCCATTGTACGCCTTTTAGGCTAAACATTCAACGAATTGCCTAAGATTGATTTATGGTTCAAACTTTATACCCCATATTTACAGAGAAACTAGTGTTGAGACTTCCAATATCCACTTAATATTTCGAAACATCGCCATGTCTAATTTGTGGCGGAAACCATTACCGCACTTTGTCTTGCCAGAACGGAAATGGAACGGATATGGAAAAATTTTTTTTTATATCTGTTCTACTGCACCATGATGGCCTTAAAATTTATAAATTTCATACTAAACGTTTCAGGCATTCTAAAATCTGCAACAGATAAATGGTTCAAACGCAATGCTAAGACAAGTAGTCTCACCAGATGGTCTAACATCTTCCATCATCTATGAACATCTATATAGCAATCTGTCTTCATCAATATTTGCTACTATTTAACTGACGACTAGATTGAAAGCTGAGCCAAAATATCTAAATATGTGATTGAAACTATCTCAATTGCGCCATGATATTTATTTTAAGTGCGGTGTTGGGTTCCGCCATTCAACGTTAAATGTCTCGAAAATTGGGCACAACGTGGGGAACGGAGTGTAATAATACTGGAATTTAGTTATTTGCCTACTTTTAATTAGAAATAATTTAAATTTGCACATTTCCCGGAGTGAAGATCGAGCCATAACCAATCGAACTTTGTCCCACTGCACCACATTGGTTTTAACAAATATTAGTCTTAATTTCTTCAGTTTGTTGTGTTACTCATTTAAAACAACGTAAACTATACATTCTTCACCTAATGTCAAAATTGACCTAAACTGGAAAATAACGATGTGCTTTGAAACATTTCTACAGAGTTAATATACTGTCGTTATTGTTAGTATTTAGAGTTTTTTCTATACAAATGGTATCAATAGAAGCAAATTAACAATTTACTATTTGTTCGTCTGTTTGTTACAGATTGCGTGTTTTGGACGACTCTTTTTTCAGTCAGGATAAGTTATAAATTAAACTCTTAAATCAGATATATCTAGTATTATTCCTAAATTTAGTATTATATACGAGTATATTTGGAAACTACATTTCCAACACAAATGTGTAAAAATTGCAATCTAATTAGGAAAAATTAGAACGAAGATGCACTGGACTTAGTGTGTAGTTCACTCTTGTTTTCGTTTTCGAACAATCTTAGCTAACAGAGCTACTATAAATACAATTAATTAAACTACACGGACAAACACAAAGGAAAAATCTAGTTTCACACAACGATCGATACAAAAAAATTGGCAAATTTCACAATAGATATTACTAACGATAGCCTGAACCGCCAACTAGTTGAAGTGGGGGAACTTTTACAAAAGGCCCATTGAAAGTCCCGGCATCAGCCAATTTCATATTATCATACCAATACTATTATAGAGAGGAAAAGTTTGAATAATATTTATCTGTTTGCTTATAAATTATGGAGTTTGCTTGAAATTAATGTGCTTTGAATATGAAATAGGATATTAGGGGTTAGCTATGATTTGTGTGGTGGAAATTGAAAACATATTTATAAACATTTTGAATTTCGCTTCGTGTATATCTTCATTTATATGAGATTGAGATATATATACGTCGCGAAATTGAAGTTTCGAGAAAAATTAAGTGATGTATTTTTACTATACTCACCAGCCACATCGCTAAAGAATTGCAAATGCGTCACTTGTTTTCCCCAAGTTTTCTTTACCACTTTGGCTCTAGTCGAGTGAAAGCCACTCCATGTCTTCACTGCGAAGTAGACCGTATGTTCTGGTATTGGGTTTCCCTGTAGAGGTTAAATTTTATATATTAACGGCGTAGAAATGTGGCAATTCGGATAGAAAGTGGAGAACGGATTGTCATACCACTAGATTTTCTCTGCCTACTCTGGTTGGTAGGTATATATATGTAGGACAAGACGTGAAAAGTATTAAAATAATCTCGATTTTACACAAACAAGTCTCGTTCATTTAAAAATTGAACCCATATCATATTTTTTTAGCATCACTCTATATTTCGTATATAGTAGGGTAGGCAAAGGTAACGTGGGAACCTAGTATTAACAGACTCTGTTGCCATTAAAATAATTCCGTTGCTCACTTTCCACCGAATTTTGGAGGTATTGAATGTTACCAGAGCGACGAAATGCAAATATCAAATATTTCATTTCCTCGAGTAGGAATCGAACCCACACCATATCGGTGAAAATTTTTAAAACTTTAATAAACACTGTAATTTGAATAAAATGTAAAAGTTTTCCACCGTTGGAACTTTTAGGTTACGTATAAGAAGCTTAGGACGAAATTGAAATTCAAAACGTCTCTACATTTTTATCAACACTAGAGAAAAGCGCTAAAGCTGCGAATGGAAATGTACTAACAATTTTCTTAATATTTTTTTTCTTTTTCCTTTTCTTTAGCTTCACGCATCCCGCATATAGCAGGAAAGACGGAGGGAACTTAGTGTTATATATTAAGTGGTAGTGCTCAACACCGCGTTTCGTCTTGTTAGCAGAACAAGTAAATAAAAATATTGCTTTACCCTGAATGCGAATCGAACCCACAACCGCTCGCCCTACCCTCTTTATCAGAAAATAATCTAGCAACATACTTTTGCAAGAATATCTTATTTCTCACATTTTATAAAATAAGTATTAGATGTTTACAAACAATTTTGAGACCAGTCCTGGCACAGTGACAAAATGAAATATTTAACATTTTCATTTCCTCGCTCTGGTAACGAGGCAAGGCGCGGCGTTGAGTACTGTCATTCACCATGCAATACCTCCAAACTGATGAACAGAAGTGTCTTAGCACTAGGTTCTTAGGTTCTCTCTACCAATCCTGCTATGTCCGGAATACAGCGACCGTTAAAAATATAACATAATAAAAAGGGAAGCAAGACAGAAATTAGCAAGCACGAACGAAGCATGCATAAAACTCACACATATATCAAACTGACGAGGATATGTCGCACAATTATCTCCAGAAACCACACAAAAACTCAAGTCAGGTGTAAGTAAAGGTCCCGGGTTGTCTTTGCTACCGTACACCAGCTGCGCCAGTTCAAAAGCTGGGTCGATCGAGAAGTCAGCTTCTAATTTGATCTCATCATTTTCTATTTGGTTGAGTAGTCTGATGACGACGATTTTTTTGTTATTTATACAATGTTTAGTATAATTGCGAAGACCAGGTTTTTCTAATAATTATCTTTTCTAGATATCTAAGGTAAATGTTGTCAACGCACAAAATACTGCTGCGTTTTGTTTGTAAAGGTAATTATTAGAAATACCCGCTCTTCGGAATCACCCGAATGCATGATAAATATTATGAAGATTAGTAAATATCTGTTCGAGCATGGATCTTCATAAATTTAGATTAAGAAATATTTTTAAATTAAGAGGAAAATATGAACCAATTTCAATTTTTACTGTATGCTTAGTCTACTTTCAGAAATATGGCCAATGGATAAAGATACATTTAATTAACTTTAACTAGTCAATATACTTACGTATCCATTAATTCTATCCTCATAGCGAATCCGCTAGCAAAATGAGGATAGACGAAACCACCATCCTCTTCCAAATCCTCGTAATAGGCAAAGTGGTGTATGATAGTGGGCTCATCGTCACTTAACGGGTATCCTATCCACATTGTATCCTAAAATATATTTTAGAATTGTTTATTTTATAACACACGCCACCTATGGCATGGGATACAGGAGGTCTCGTACATATTTCTTACAGGACATTTTCAAGAAATATCCTGAATAGTAGTTTAAATAGCTTCAAAGAAAGAGCTTATTTTACAATGTTTCAATGGGTGAAACTAAAAAAATATAAATCAACATTCAAATTAATAAAAATGTATTTAAAACCATGAGATTATTGATAATGTAGTAAATTAAGTATTAAATCATTCTCCAAAACTTTTTTTTAACTTCATATTTTATTCCTAGTGGGGTAGATATAGAAACAAAGTGACAAACTCTACGGTCTCAATACATTTCATGAGCTACAAATATTAAATTATTAATAGAAAATAATACCAAAATTAAAAAATTAATCGAAAACGAAAAATACCTTCACGGAAGGTGAGTGAAGGAAAATTTAAAAAATTCTCAAAAATACGTATATCAAAACAAAGTTACCAACATGCTCGTCCGCCGACGCCAGGGCTTCAAAAAGTTTGGTACAACGTACAGCTGTATGGGGCTCCACGAATAGAATCCATCTGATTTCACGATTTGCCTTGTATTTGGATACTAGCGGCTTGAGCAATGGTATTATAGTCCAAGCACCAGGCAATGGAAAGTCTTCGTGGGTTATGTGGATTATTGGTTGACGCTAGCAAATATTGTAAGATGTGTGAATAAAGCTATTAAAATATTAAAAAGCAGCCTAAAAAGGCTGTTGTGGCGCAGTGCAAGCGTGTGATACTAAGCGCAACGTTTGTGAGTCGACTCCCACTATGGAAAATGAAATATTTTCATTTCCTTACTCTGGTTTTAAGTTACTCGTCACTCCCACGATAATTCAGAAGGCGAAAAATGAGGAACGGAGTGTCTTGACAGTAGGTTCCCTCTGCCTACCCAGCTGTGTGCGGGATACAGCGTGAAGCTGATTCTTTTTTTCTAAAACAGATAACATATAACAAAATTGCATAATGGCACGTCGATGATTCTTTTATATAGCTTGATCCGTTAATAAATATCGCTGTCAAGAGTTTTAATTGTAGCGATGATCATTATTTTCTAGCATTCTTTTTAATGATGCCATCATATCAAAGCTCTGACGTCAATGACAATTGCAAAAAAAAAACTTTAAACGGATACGGAATTAGATATATATTCACATATCGTTGCTTTATAATTTTTAAAAAGATATTTGACTTATCATAAAGTATAGCCACAGCTTAAGTAATTTGTTTATTGTCTTTATTGAGAATTAATTCTATAATCTCTATTATTTAACGTAGTCGACACTTAGCTTATTATTTCTTAGAAATATAATTTTATTCGAAACATAAAAAGAAATTTAATATTTATAATAAAATAAATAAATTATACGATAGTTAAATATTGTTACGTCCCTAAACCGTACTGGTGACAGTTTTAGTGAAGTGAATAATAAACGAACATTGTGACAGTTGGACAAATTTACCAAAATGTAGAGTACCTACTACTAAGTTAATAAAGTTGACAGAATTTTAAATGGTCGTAAGAAGACGGGACCAGCATGACTTTTAGAAGGACGAAATATTATGCACTTAGACATTGTTAAAATATATTATCATTTTATTTTATGTTGTATCTCGCACGTAGCAGGGTAGGCAGGGGGTGAGCAGGAACTTGGGAACCTAGTGTTAAAATACGCTATTCCCGTTAAGACATTTTCGTTCCTTATTTTCCGCAGAATTGTCGAGGTATTGTGTGTTGAGTGGCGGAAATGAACGCTTTGTCTCGTTACTAGAGCGAAGAAATGACCCCAGTGGGAATCGAACTCACAACCGTAGTGTAAACACGACTCGTAATCCTGCGTAACGACGGCATCCTGCCTCTATGGGAAACATAAAATATTTTTTTTATATCTCTCTTATCTCTCTGTAAATATTCTAAAAGAATTTTAGGCCACCACTATTAGAACTACCGACTTTTAAATAAAAACAATTCTTTTACATAAAATATACCTTTTCTATTTCAAACACTTGGTTCTTTATATCGTGTTTGAGGCGCGTAGCAACACTGGCGTGATATGGCTCTGGTTGACTGACAATTGTAAATATAACGTTTCTTGAATCTGAAACAAAAAAAATAAATTACTTCTTAAGGAAATAAGCTTTTCCTTCGCCTTCTTGTTCTGTACTATCTCTAGAGAACATATAAAATTAAAATATCCAATCGTGTAATTTAAAAAAACAATTAAGGTTAATGTTAATTTTTAATTTTTTATCTAATTATGATTATTCAATTTCGAATTATTAATTTTTATTTCAGGAGTTTGGTAACAAGATAAAATGCGGGGGTGAGTTTCGCCAATCGGCAAGTAATGTCTTGAAAATTTGACAGTAAGAGGATAACTAAGTGTCTAAATTCAACACTAGGCCTGCCTAGCCCCTCGTTTCGTTTTCGAGTTCGTTTTTAAGTTTTCCGCTTTTTACAGGCTAGGCAGTTTCCTCTGCCTAGCCTGCAAAAAGCGGAAAACAGCGTGAAAAAAAATCTACATATCCATACAACTATATTAACACCACAATCTATCAAAGTAAATGCGTGAACCGTGTATCATTAATGTTTACCTGACGTGATCGGGATAACGACATTATCGTCAAATTATGACAAATAACCTCAGCGGGCGTCGAGGGTGTCATCAATCAGGGGTTGGTTTCACGCGTCATGACAATTAATCTGGTATATGAACTTAAGGGGCGAATATTGATGTATTGGTCTAGTTGTGCCTCCCTACTTCTGATGGAAATCAATATTGTGATCAAACTTTTTGAGAAAGAAATTGAACGAAACCGAATATTAATAATCTATATATGTATGTAAAAGTATTTCGATACTGAGTGACTGACAGACAACGCACAGTCAAATTAGTATAGATACCTACCTAGGGTTAGTAAGTGTATGGGAACACTAAACGGGGGTTTCCTTAAATTGTTACGGGAACAGGCGAAGACAGTATTTTTCCACTTCACCTTTAACGTCCACGCAAATGAAGTTTGCGACTACTTTGGTATATTTATGGCAGCACTGTATTTTGTTTTGATTGTCGTTGATATTGGTTATATTATAGATATCAAAGGGTAAGAAGCATTTTTGCTGTAAATTCTAGTAGTAGATACAATTAAAAAAATGTCGTGTGTGGACTTTGAAGAGTGGATTTGTTCGCATCGCTTAAAAAAAAAGTCGTCAACTGTGACTGTGTTTATGTAGTTATTACAATTATACTTAAAAAATATATAGATAAATAACCCTAATTGTAATGTATTCTAAGTCGAGGGTACCATCAATCAAGATTGATTCTCAACTTCATGACAACTCATCTGGGACATAGTCTTGAGAGACGTAGGTATATTGATGTGTACGCTTAGTTACAGCATGGGGTTTATTGACTTACTGTCCCATTGATCGAATATGGTAAGTAGACATCGCACATGGCATGTTTCTGGTCGTAATATATTCCTTGATATACGAAAATTCAATTTATTTCTCACATAGTGTAGTGATATTTTATTCATGTTTTTTCTTCCTCTTTTACAATGCTAACTTTTGCAATGCTAACAGTTATTCGGGATACCAAATCGAGTTCTCTCCTAAAGGACCTAAAAAGGGCCTGGCCTGGCCTTAAAAAGTACCGAAGCTTGCACTCTACAATGCGATATTATTACTTAAGAAAAAAAATCCAGAGATAAAACATCTATACGTAGGGCGCACATGAATTATTCAATAGCTAATAACCTCGGCCAAGTTCTGTGCAATTTAAAACTTTGTGAAATGATTTATGGTAAAGAAAGTTTGCGTGAAATTGACATTGTCAATATGTTACGCGGTAGGGTGTCATTTTAGATTAGAGTTTTTTAGAAGTTTCCTCCTCCTCCGTGTGTTCTCCATACGAGGTGACGTTACGTTAGCGAAGTGATTAGTGTGCAGCTGGGACGTTCAGAACGCTCTATATGAATACAGATAGAACAGAACAGAACTGAGAATAAAATATTTGTTTAGTATTTAGCCTCAAGATTTAGAATTACAGTTGCTATCTTCTGCAAATAAATTTTATAAGAATTTACATTCACCATGCAGCTGAAATATCAACAAATGTTTAATTATATTAAATCTTATATTATTATTAAATCTTGGTACAGACATATTTAAACACAGTCCAAAAACGCCACATCATAAAATTAATATAAAACCATCAAACAACATCCTAACATCCGGTTGACCTGCGATCACCGATCGATCAGTTTCGATCTGACGCTTATTAGGAGCACTTCCGCCCTCTCATGGAGCAATGAGACTTTAATGTGTCGCACCTCCAGCTCTGCATTATTCATGGGTGCTGGATGCCTTCAGGATTTATTCTGTCGGATTTCGCTTTCAAAGATAGGCCGGTCGCGGATAAAGAGAATGAACGTAATGTTCCGAGAGTGATAAAGTGACTTTTCGTTTTATTTGCACACAGATTTATTTATGGGCGAATGTTATGCAGCGTATATTGAGAGATAGTTTTTCGATTTTTTGAAGAGAAAGATGTATTGGGTTTTGGATAGAGACAAGCAATAAAGGGGAATTGTCAAAAATAGATATTAGTCTAGTAAATGTAAGGTTCTCCGTATGTAAGTAACCATATAACAATTCATTCATTCATTCAAATTCATTAAAAAAATGTTTAGGTTATAGCAAATGAACGCGACAAATAGTCCAACATTTTAGTTAACTACTTAACAATGTATAAACAATTAAGTCAAAACCAATATTGGTGACAAACACGCCGCCCGCCAAGCTGACGTGACTGTCATCGGGCCCGTAACGAATTCACTGCATGAATATTATATTCAATTGCCGAATTGAAATCAATTTTGTTCAATTTCGCTGAAACTTTTCCGACTGGATCGTGGATAAGGTGCAAATAGCGTTTGGGAGCATTAATAATTCGGGGCCATCGCACCAAATGGACGGATTCTATTCGAAACCTAGAGGGATTACGGGACTGTGGATGGAAGTAGCGCGGAGTCACGTTAGATTGTCTATGTTTTTTAATGGAATTTTTCAGTTTCATTTTCTATGGATTGGATTTTCGGTCATAGTTCGATTCGATTTCGATTAGTCGATCTATTATCATCGTTTTTTTTTAGTTTCACACTATTATCGCAAATTGTAAAATAAAGACCTAAATAAATAGTAGCACTTATCTGTGGCTTTATCTCTGTTATTAAACAGAAATAACCTAAAAAAAGCTAAAGCCCGGTTTCTACTGTGGGGCGGAGCGGACCCATTAAGAACTATGATGACTTCTGAAAAATAGGCGATCGGAGCAGAAATAGTTGAAATTAGCTCGCTCAGTTTTAGGGGGCAGACTCTTTGTTGGTGTAAATGTAAACCTATTTTATTTAAAAGGAGTTCGCGCATTAATCGCTCATTTCTCTATAGTGCTGGAGACCGACCTTCAAAGGAATGTATGTACATGACACATTCATTCAGTACCTAACTCTGACTGCAGATGCAGTGGGGTACATTTAACCACGATATAAAACCACAGTTCAAAGCTACTCAATTATAAACTTACCACCACCAAAAATATTAATCAAAAACCAAATCACCAAAACGCAAAGAAAGTTTGCATTTCCAAGCAGTAAATGACTAAAACGTTCCACTACCATCTCCATTCCCAATTGCACTCAAATGTCCTACAAAACCTCCCTACATAGGACACTGTCTGCCAGCGTCTACATTTTCACGAGGAGTTTGAAGCGCACACATCAATAATTCGGGACAAATTCAGTTGAATCCCGTGGGAATGCATCCGATACGGCGTCGCGTAGGTAAGAACAAATTATACCGCTATAAGGCTAATGCTACTCAAGATGCGCTAGTGTTTACTTATTTAAAACATATACATAGATGTTATATTTTTTAATAGGGGCACAATATCCCGCCATAATATATTAAAAAATAAATTTAGTAAATAAAGGCCGGCATTGCGTGTTAAATGGCGGGACTCAACGCCGCGTTTTGACTCGACAACAGAATAAAAAAAGGAACATTTTAAATATTTCATTTCCCCGAATGGGAATCAATCCAACCTGGCACGTTTAATATTTTATTTTTTTCCTTTTTAGTTTTTACTTAATGTCCTCATTTCTATTAATGCATCATAATTGCAAGATGATTTTCCGATCAACCACACAGACAACAGTGATTACCAGAACAATTATTATATAACTTATGATTTCTAGAAAACCATTTCAATCCAACATTCGATTTACAAAGCAAAATAACATTGTATTGTAAAAGCAAACCAGCTTTGCTCATCGGGTCTAGTCCCGGAGTTAAAATGTAATAAGAGATAGCGTGTTCCTTGAAATTCTGTTCAAAAACCTTTAAACCCATGTATACCATGAAATATTGAATTTTTTGATTTCCTCGTTTTGGAAACGAGGCAAAGCGCGGTGTTAAGTTCCGTCACTCAACGCGCAATGCCTCAACAATTCGGCGGAAGGTGGGCAATTTTAACATAATAGTGGCTAAGCTTAGTAGACCAGATCTCCGACTATATTGGCGATGATCGTGTAATTGGGTTTAATTAAATAATTTTGGTATTTCGTTGATTTTTCCACTCATCATGCAAAATTCCCTATTTTAGGGAAGAGCTAGCGAACGGAATGACCTAAAATGATTGAGAGAATCTACTTTTTCACAGCCAATACCGAATTTTATTTCAAATGGGAGTTTTTTCATTAGCTTTACGCTATAAATAAGGACTTCATATGGCAGAGAGTATTGTGCAGCGAGAAGAGAGTCTTTGTAGTGGCGTAACTCAACGCCGCGTTTTGCCATGCTATCATAACCATGAAATTAAAATACGTCATTCCTTTGAGTAAGGATAGAACCCACAACCGTCACGTTTACAGTAACGCCGGGCCGGATGGCGTATAGATTATATGTTATTTTGACATACAAAACTAGTACACCAATACAAGATGAAAATTTCAAATAACACAAGCATGGTATCTTTTATCAGATTTAAGTTTCCCATTCGATTGAACGAACACTGGATGCAGTCAGTTGCCATTTGTTCTTTGATTTCTCTACCGAATTTTGCAATCGAAAGATATTTGAAGTGAATATTTGGGAATTGTTGTACAAAAATCAAATAAAATTGTGTAATATTTTTTTTTTATTTTCAAGGATGTTACGACATCCTTAGGTATCCTTTAGATATTGAAATAACCCTTATATAGGCAGAGTAAATGTACTAATATATTAACTTTCTACTTATTTATTGAATGTTGGCAATAAATAAATCAATTAAATAAATTAATAATTTGACAGTTATATTAAGTTATATTAAAATTGAAGCCGTCATAGCGCAGGGTCACAAGGGTATGACTGTAACGCAACAGCTGTGGGTTCGATCTCCACTCGAGGAAGTATTATATTTATTTACGTTTATATTTCCATTTCCATCCGCTCTGGTGTCGAGGCAAAGCGCGGCGTTGAGTTCTGCTACTCAACACGCAATGCAACGCAATGCAACACGCAAGTGTGTGTCTCTGCAGTGTCTTAACTCTGGGTTTCGTCTGCCTACCCTGGCGTGTGCGGGATACAGCGTGAAGCTGATATATATTTTTTTAATTTTTAGAAATGAAAATACACTATCCCGCTTTGCCACGTTATATAAAAAACAAATACATATTAAATGTACATGACTAACGACTGAAACCATATTTCATACAATGAAAATGACTAACAACATTTAAATAAAATAACCTTCAATTTTAATAATAGCTTGCAGACGTATTACATAGAATTATAGTGAAATATGTGATACCGCCCTATAATTTAGGTATTGAAATAACCCTTATTTGGTTCACTTTTGTATTACATTCAGTTAAAATTACTGAAAGAAGAGCTATCGATAGTTTTTCTTGTAGCGATGTAAAACTTACAAAATTGAAATGCCAATATTATATAGTTTTGATTTAATTTAATTTTAATTATATCACGCGGCCAGCCATGGCGCAGTGGCACAGGCGTATTACAGGTACAGGGGTTCAATTTCCACTCGAAGAAATGAAATATTTAACAACAAGATTCCCAGATTCCCTCTGCCTACCCCGCTGCGGGATACTTCTTGAAGCTAAAAAAATAATAAACCTTTTTAAAAACAAGTTTTTATTAAAAAGATAAGTTGTATTAAAATGAAAATAATATTTTTTGCAACACATATAAAAAAACGCGACAGGGTGTGGGTCCGATTGTCGCTTGAGTAAATGAAATATTTAAGATTTCCTCACTAACGAGATAAAGCGACGTTGAGTTCCGCCACTCCTCACGCAATGTCTTCAGAATTCAGTAAAAAGTGGGGAACAGGAGTGTGTTATTGAGAATAGTGTACACTAGGACCTATTAGTTCTTGCGTATGAGAAATTAAACAATACAACTTTTGGCTTAAGATTTTAGATAAATAAATAAGCAGAAGTATATTTCGACGTATCATGTATGTATGAAAGTGATTTCTCTCAAAATCTGAAATTCCTTGTGGTATGTAGGGGAGTACTATTAGAAGATTTCCTGAAATTCCTAAAGGAATCGGCAAAAAAAGGCATTTTACGTCTTGTAAAGGCAGTCCACGCAAATGAACTGTACCTCGTTAAGTATGACAATACAGTAGGTATATACAGTAAATATATGTGAAAAAGGAAAACAACGAGCGTGCTATGTTTCATACTATACAGGATTTATATAAACTCTATAGAAGAAACAACTGCGTAATGACGTCATTAAAAGTTACAGATTTTAATTATGAATATAGATATCTTCTATCTATATTTATATAAAACTTTTCCGTTACTGAGGTCCGTATTTATAAACTGCTCTCAACTCTAAGATCGATCTTAAGAAAGATCTTGAGATGCCGTTTCAATTAATAGTTTATAATTTATGAAAGAAAACGGTATCTCAAGATCGCAGATATAAAAACGTGCTTAAGTCACTAACACAGAACGCATAGCCGGAGCTAAGCGGCGTTGAACACTGCATATTTGGCATATACGCTGCTTGGATAGTGTTGCAGAAAGTCTAAGAGACAATTTCACAATACTCCTTTGGGATGAGGAAAAACGGGATTCCCCGTATACACCTGGCAGGGCAGGTGGAGAGAACCTAGTTTTAAGTCCATACTCCATCCGACACAGTCAGTCCAATTTTTGAGATAGAAATAATTCATTCTGCTGAGTCAGCATCGAACCTACAAACAGTCCACTGCGCTACGACGAACTACCAAAAATGATTACTATAATATGAAAATCATTTTACGGTAACGTCGTCATTCAACTTTATTTTAAAGTCTAGATAAAAGTCAATAACCTAAGGTTTTCCAAGCAACATAAAGTAAAATAAACTAACTTCACAACAAACAATAACTATGCGGCGAGACAAAATACACAGTGCCTTAAAACAAACGGCAATGTATATTATTCATACACTTCCATT
The DNA here is from genome assembly GCA_036379175.1 of Heliconius cydno galanthus. NCBI lineage: Eukaryota > Metazoa > Arthropoda > Insecta > Lepidoptera > Nymphalidae > Heliconius > Heliconius cydno. Next base: position 191,282 of record JAKRZM010000984.1, read on the forward strand.
CTGATATTATAAAGAGGAAGAGTTTGTTTGGTCGAACGCACCAATCTCAGGAACTATTCGTTTTTATGGTTTGACGTTACGGTCATCGTTTCGATGTAACCAACTGAACCTGGAGTTAAAGTTACTACGGACATTTAGAATGTATTGTGTCATATACGACTACTAGACTATGACACTACTATACACGGTACACTTAGTGTATACATCGAATGTCTCTGTATGAATACATGAATTTCTTTAAATGTAATGTTTACTGTAACACAATAATTAGTGTCATGTCAACCGCTGTCTACAGACGTTGTTCAATTTGTGTCTAAGAGTCTAATGGAAGCCTTTTCGAACAGTTTTAACATTTCCAATACACCGCACAGCGCAATAATAAACGCATTACAGTATCATCATCATTCGTTTGCGAGTGAACAGCCCGGACACTACTTTCGTACACTTAGAGTTAGACACTTCTCAACAAAAAATTCGTACACGAGTATAAACACTTCATATACTAATGTCTGAATGTCTGTCGTAATCTATTCGTACCATTAGTTATTAGACCAGGCGGGCGAAGCCGCGCGTAAACGCTAGCACATCATACAGCTATAAGACACTACTCTAACTTACTTGACAAACTGCATGTACTAAATTATTCAAGCGACGGCACTGAGGTTTTAAACTTTGACCCTTACTTTTATAAAGAAAAATTGTAACCCACACGTCTCAGTGCTCTTTTATGAGTGGCTTTATAAGTTATTGCTGGTACACTCCTCTAAGAGTTCATACTTACTGTTCTACTGTTAAAGTTTCCCGAGGTAAAGGTGTTTTAAAAATTTTATGCATTCGTTTAAATTTTTCCTGTACTCAAACGAATATAGAGCTAAGAACTGATATTAACCGAAAATCTTCAAGATGTTTATTTCACGCCTTCTTAGAGATGTTGGGAAGGCTACACACAATATCTGTATTTTAAAATTTTATTTGAAATTTGTTTTTTAAACATTTTATATTATTTTTGAGTTCGATTCCTACTCAGGGGAAGAAATAATTTTCATTTCCTAGCTCTAAGAACCCATATGACAAAATAGTTTCAAGTAAAAAATAAATATTATCTAGGTATAGTATATTTAAAAACATTTCTTTAATAACTAAACTTTCAAGCACTCAAGGACAGCTTAATATCCATTTCAAGAACAACATGCAATAAGCGAGTCCGAAAATCCGCAACAACGGCAAGAGGAATATCAAACAAAGGATGCACTCGCACCTACAGTGCTCGCACAAGACGATCTACTAACTTCCTGCTAAGTTGACAAAGTACACACTAAATTATGTAAGATACGGTAGCGAGGCTTTAAACTTGGTCCCTCTCGTTGAGGACAAACTGTTCTCACTTGGTGAGGGTTTTTCCAACTTTTTACGTAATAGTTGGACTTTATTTGAATATATTTAAAAAAACCAGTCAAGTGAGAGTCGGAGTCACCCATAGAAGGTTTCATATCAATATCAGAATTATAGGTCAACGGGAAGTACAATCAATAATAGTTGACAAACTTAAGTTTCTTTGGGTATATGCACTATTTTTATATGATAACCTAGAAATATAATGTACCTCCTAGAAATATAAATTTGTATTTCCCTTTATTTGAATTGTAAGTTCTTCACAATTTTATGCCAAATGCAACAAAAAGATGCATAAATGAGATGCATAGATGATCTTTTGATTCAATTGACTTTGAAGTTTGATTTTTTCTCTGTTCCAAGTTACAGTAGATCTGAACCATATGATCTCGAGATAAATGGTCTTGCCAGACAGACATCACAATGATCCTATAAGGGTTCCGTTTTATACTTATAAGATAAGCAACGGAATCCTAAAATATTAACACCAACGTGGAACATGTTGGAACATGCTTGATGGAATATGAAGGTAATGTGTTGAGATATCGTTATTGCGGTGCTGATTCTGCTGCTGATTACGACACGAAGCTTATTGGTGATTGATGAATGATGGGACAGGGGATACATTTTACATATGCGGGATTCCGCAAATATCGGGATTGAATGTACGCCGCGTAAATAAAACTTTACGTTGCCTGTCAGGCACTGAGTAATGGAAGAATTATATTGATTAGGTATCTAAACATAAAATGCTAAATTCCTCTTAAGAAGTTGAAAGTAAATTGTTCTATTATATATATATATACACCTGCCCGAATGTCCAAATATGAAAAAATTGTCGAATATTTTATGAGAAATTTTTAAAAATATTTTTGCGAAAACCCAAATTAAGAACCATCTCATTCTAAAATGAGAGACGAAAATTAAAACAACAGTTTGATTAAATGTACAAAATAAACAGACAACGGTTACGCTTAGGTTGAGAAGCCATTTTAATATCTTTTGAAAATAATCAAAATACTTTTTAAAATATTAAATTTCAAATATTTTTTAACAATATTAAAATAAGTTTAATTATCTGTTTATTATTCCATTAAACACATTACAAGCTAGCTAGCTAGCTCGCTGGTGCGTCTGTTGATATAAAAGAATTGTTGCTGTGGACGAAACCACTAGCCTTGGAAAGTTTAAATTTGGATATAGATAAGTTAGGTAGTGTCGGAGAGCACTTAGAAAGGATATTTCAATTTCCTAAAGGAGTTTTAACTTTACTTCAAAACACTTAAGTCCGTGTAAGTAAAGTAGCGGGCTTAAAATTTAAATAACAACGAGCTTAAAATTTAAATAACAACTATATTGGTTTCATTATTTATATAGGTTCTTTTTCTTTCATGCTGTTGCCCGCATGTAGCAGGATAGGCAGAGGAGAGCCTAGTATCAAGACACTCCGCTTTCCACTTTCCGCCTATTTTTGGAGGCATTTCGTATTAAGTGGCGCAACTCAACAGCGCGCTTTGTCGATACCAGAGCGGAGAGAAAAGGAGAGATGAATGGAAACCGAACTCACAACCGGTCGCGTTTACAGTACCATGATTGTGTCCCTGCGCCACGACTAGTCTCACTGGCGCTACAGGTGTTGTTTTACTAAATAACATAGTATCTACGTCCGTAACAATTATGAAATAAAACAAAATTTAAAAAATCAGCTTCACGCTGATCCTGCATATCCCGCACACAGCATGGTATGCAAAGGGAACCTAATATAAAGACACCCCGTTCCCCACTTTCCGCCGAATTCTGGAGGCAATTCGTGTTGAATGGAAACAGAATTTAAAATATATAAATAAACGTAAATGCATAGTAAAAAGAAGATTCGCAGTTACGTTGTGAACAACCAATCAGGTAAGTGAAGTCAATCCATCTGATGGCAATCTTTCCGAAACACTTCAAAACGGAACTCCACAAAGCTGAATTGTAACTTTACATTTTCCCCATAGGTTCCTCATAGAGGCAATTTCAATATTATCACGTAAAAATATATTTTATAGGTATAAAAATATATTTTATATTTGTTTATGTAAATCTCTTTCATTATTTTATTTTTTTTAGTTTTTCTTTATTATAATCTGCAAGGAGGGCAGAAATATAGTGTCAATACACTCTGTGTTTCGCCCGAATTTAAGACAAAGCATATTGAGTGGTGTTCAAAGGTGCGCTTTATCTTTACATAGCGAGTTCGATTTATCTACGAATGCAGGTCGAACCCATAGCCGTCATGTTTAAAGACGCATTATTTTGTAATTATTACAATTATGAGTAAAATAGCAGAATATATTATATCTATAATTACTGATTTGCATAAAATTACTCAAAACATTAAACTAGAAATTACAACACCTGTAATAAACACACATGAGACAGACACAACAGTATCGGAATATAATTGTCCATTAAATCGAAACGTAATCAAATTACGCGCTGAACACCGCACAAAGGCCAAATCTATAAACAATTATCGTTGCAGGCATTCACATTTAGCGTGCGTTTGAGATGCGAATACTGATGAGACTGGCGAGCCTAACGAACAGTCGGTCTGGCGGAAGCGGCGATATGGTATGCTATGATTACTTGAAAAAAATATTGTTTTTTTTATTATTTGATAAATAAAAATATTGTAAAAAACTACTATTCACAATTACAATAGTGAGTACAGTGAGATATGCTTTTTGACGTACAGCAGGGTAAGCAACGCAACGCAACGTGAGAATTGCGATGAGAATCAAACCCACTACCACCGTGTTTACAATCAGACTCTGTCCCCCCGTGCCATTAAGGGCTCCACGGTCTAAAGGTACGATAACAATGCAAAAAGCCTAGGTATATGGTAATTTTTACCTTTTTCTTTTTTTCGATACGAACACCATGATCGAGTAAGAGATAGATGATAGGAAAAACATAATGAAATTATTCTTTTATCTTGAAAATTTTAAAATACAATTTAATACTGCTCTGGATTCCTTTTAATTCATTTGACACAGCTGTATAATACCTAGTAGGTATCTATGTCACAAAATGTGGAGCGAGAAACTATATTATTTATCAGCTTCCGACTGACACCTTCCACGAGTTCCACGCGAGCATACAAATATTTCACTATTATTTTCTTCTTCTTTTTTCAGTGTGCCGCAAAAAAAAAAAAACAGTTTTTATTGTAAATTCTTATAAAAAATAAACATTTTTTACTTGCGACTACGCTTCTGTGTTCAAATAAAAATAACTAACAAATGTGCATCCGAAATGCCCGAGGTAATTTCGACCTCATTAAGTTATACATACAGTAAGTTACATCGAATTGATTAAGCCGATGTTATGTAGCCTATAGCCTTCCTCAAAACAATGGACTATCTAACACGAAAATAATACTTTAATTCCACCCAGTACATACTTGATGATGTTTAACCTAAACAAACTGTTAAGTTTATGTTAATATATTCTATTACATATCTTTTTTTTTTGTTTCACGCTGTATCCCACACTTAGCAGATTAGGCAGAGACACTTCCGTTCCTCACTTGCCGCCGAATCTTGGAGTCAATAATATTTTATATTATGTATATATTATTTTGTCGTCATAGTGGTATAACACCCTAATATTAATTTATGTTGGAATTCGGTGTCTAATCCATACAAAGACGATTACATGACATGCATACATATGACTACTGTACATAGTGCGTACGTTAATATAAGTTGTTGAATTTGTCATAAAGACGGCTTTAATACTTATTATACATACTGATAAAAGATACTGGTATATAGGATAATCATTATATACAATTATTTATATTATTACTATAATAAATATTATTCTAGTAAAAAGTTTGTTTACTCTATTCGGAAATTTTGTTTTTGCTCATAAATAAAACTATAGTTATCTTAAAACATTGAATAAATGAAATCAAAAATAGTACAAAAAAAATTGTATGTAAACTTATTAAAACTCACCAAAACTTATTGCTGTTTGTAAATAGGCGATAAACATCAACGCTGTAACTGTAACAAGAAATTATAATAATATATAGATAAATTAAGTTTAAAAAACAAAACGGTAAAAAAGGAAATATATAATGTTATTTACATTACAGTAAAATCGTATAACCAGTATATTATAAAATAAACATATAAACATTTTATACATTTTTTTCTAATAAATATAAAATATTATAAAATTAACAAAAATAAAAAATGACCAAACAACGAAAAAATACTAAATTAAAAAAGGAAAGAACCTAGAGCATTAAAAACAAATAAAAAAAGAAGAACGTCACAAACGCGAAATACCTTTCGCGATCATTTTGGCGGGAACTTCTGGCGAGCGTTCGCCTCCCCCTACGTCAGTCTCAATACTGCCGCGAAGCTTACAAAAGCATGTAAGTTTTGATAACAGATAAAACGATTTTATTGATTTTATAGATAATTGGTTCCTATGAAGTTATTTTATAAATGTGTGAATTAAGTACGAAATATTTGAGTTAATATATCACGGATTAATTTTCACTAGAAGTTACATGATTAAGCTTTAAATTATGTTACATATATGTAATTAAAAATAAATTTTTGTTTTTATATTTTGGATACACCTAATGTAGCGTTAGATTTTTCCATTTTCACAGCGTCTCGAATGGGCTTATCTTGTAATTCGTTAATTTGGTACAACAATGACGTATTTGCACATTTTGAAATATATTAATTATATTGAATAATAGGTAGCAAACAGAGGAGAAGCAAGCAATGTTTGTAAATTAATGTTATGCCGCACACATTGACATGTTTAACTTTTAATAGCAATTATATAGGTAAGGTATTATTGTACCCAACGAACGATATCTTACTTAAGCTTTATATGTCGAAAGTTTTAAAGTAAAGGCAGTCTGAGGGTTAGTTGATAGTTATTATAATGTAATAGATTTGGTTAAAAATAAAAATCATAAAATAATATTTTTTAACATTTAAGCGTTATAACATGTTATAAAATGTCATAACATTTATGTTTATAACCTCCTTCGCGCCTTCTCCATACAACGTGACATTGGCGAAGTGATATGTGCTCAACTGGCACGCTCGGAACGCCAGATTTAAAGAACCACACCACAAACATTTATGTCATTTAAAAGTATCAGCCCGGGATTAGTTCCGCACCTCTTGAAAACCATCGAACCGCTCTTATAACTGGGCCAAAGGTTCTCATTAAGATATATGGAAATTCTTATACGCTTATTACAATTAATTCATGTTGTTAGCATCTCTGTAAGGAAATTTTCTATAATAACATAATAGTAAGTTTATTAATATACCTCTATGGTATGTACTTTTACTAAGAGTTACATGCATTGTTGTAATTTCATTATATTATACTTATTAATTTTCATTATATTATGNCTTGGAAACCATCGAACCGCTCTTATAACTGGGCCAAAAGTTCTCATTAAGATATATGGAAATTCTTATACGCTTATTACAATTTATTCATGTTGTTAGCATCTCTGTAAGGAAATTTTCTATAATAACATAATAGTAAGTTTATTAATATACCTCTATGGTACGTACTAAGAGTTACATACATTGTTGTAATTTCATTATATTATACTTATTAATTTTCATTATATTATGGTCTAAACTTAATTTTTCACTCATTTCAGTATTTCAAGTTTTAAATAAATTTTAAATAGCTAGTGAGTTTCAAAATGACCGTCCCGTGAATATTCAAGAAGCTTTCAAGAAGTCTAATATAAACTGTGGTGTTTTAAGCGTTATTTTTATGAGGAAAAGCGGAGCAAAGTTATTTTACCTTCTTTAACTAAGAAAAACAAACTGCTGTTTACGAGGATGTGTAGAGGTAGTAAAAAGGTAGTATAAAGAGTGCTCTTGTTATATTACATATTTTTATAAGATTATATAAAAAACATATTATAGGTTGTAATTATTTTAAAATAAGTAGTTTACGAATTTGTAGGTAGGGTTACTCGGCCCAAAATATATTATAATCCTATGCGTAACTTTGAAACTCGTATATCTAATATTCGAGTTCCTTGTAATATTTATTGCATGTTACTCATAGAAATAATGTTGAATAAAAAGATTTATTTATTAGAGGCCGTCATGGCGCAGCGGCACGAGGGTGTGACTGTAACGCGACGGTTGTGGGTTCGATCCCCACTCGAGGGAATGAAATATTTATTTACGTTTATATTTCCATCTCTTCGCCCTGGTGTCGAAGCAAAGCGCGGCGTTGAGTTCTGCCATTCAACAACAATGCTTCCACAATTCAGCAGAAAGTAGGGAACGGGGTGCCTTAAAACTAGGTTCCCTCTACCCTGCCTACAGTACAGCCTACCCTGCTGTGTGCGGGATATAAAGTCAAGCTGAAAAAAAAAAGAGTTATTTACAATTATCGCTTTATTATCGGTATCTTGTTGTGTAGTCATGGCAACTCTTTAATACCACACTTCCCAACTGGGCCAGAATGACGCATCTTTACATATTATAAATAAAAAAAATAGCTTGCAACCAAAATGGAAACTTAGTGGCGAAAGAGCACAAGGTGTGACTGTGACGTGATAGTTGTGGGTTCGGTTGCCAAGGTAAATCCCGCATATAGCAGGGTTGAAAATAAAAAAAAATCACGGCGTTGAGTTCCGCCTATCAATAAGCAATGCCTCCAGCATTTAGCGGAAAGTGAGGAGCTTAAGTGTCTTAATGGAAACGAAATGGGTACTTACGTATTAACGCTACCGAAGCTAAAGATTAGGCGATTTTTAACTGCAGGTTAGGTTAGAAACTTTTAAATTTAAAATATTTAATGTAACCTAACCAAACCTGAACAAATTAAAATCCAAAATTAATTATTAAAACTCGCCTAAAATGTAGCTGCGGTGGCGTTAATGTGTAAGTACCATGAAATGTCTTATTACCAGCATCCTAGGTTCCTTTTGCCTTGTTATGTGCCTCCTGCACGTAAGCAAAGCACTGTGCTTCATAGTACCAGAGCAGGGAAAAAAAATTAAATATTTCATTTCCTCGAGTGGGAATTGAACCCACAACCTGTCATTACAATTGCATGCTTGTGCCCCTCTGCTATACTAGCCTAAAGCGTTCAAGCTCTAAGTTAAGTACAAGCAAAATTTAAAAATTCAAAGCAAAAAAATCCCTTGACCAAAAGTATCACTAGCTTATTAGGCAAAGTGTTTTAGCTCTTAAGCTACTCTTTTCATAAAATATTGCTAAGAACCAGCACCATGAACATTGGTTTAAATAAACCACACTCGAATTGGTGCATTAATTCAGAAACTACAGTCATACCAAAGACAAACACAGACAGTAGAGAAGATTAGATTATTAGAAGGAAAGATTTATTTTTCTTAATAATTTTAATTGAAAGATTTTTGAAGACATTTTTCCATTTAAATGTATTTTATTCCTATTACACAATAAATGGACATGTAATAAAAAATACTGTAATTTATATTAATTCTTTGTCCCACTTTTGATAAATGATTAAATTTTTAGACAGAAAACATTTAAAAATTCCTCTTACCCTCCGAGACAAGATAAACAGATAATTTTCTGTATTAAATATTTTCTGTAACAGTAGTATTATAGATGCAATATTATTAAATATAGATGCAAATTGTGAAAAATAAGAAATTAAATAATGATTTTTTTGAGTGATACTGTGAACTGTATAATTTGATAGCATTAGTAATTTTAAAACTAGTAATAACAAAGAATATACAAACCGGACTAACGAATAGTTATTTAAAATATACCAAACCTAAAGTATAGGATTTTTTAAGTATAGGATATTTTATAAGCGGCCAGTCTAATATATTTTATCAGTTTATTTAAATTTATATTTCCATTTTCTTTGTTCTGGTATCGAAGTAAAGTACGGCGTTGAATTCTGCCACTCAACGCCTCCAGAATTCGTCAGAAAGTGGGAAAAGGAGTGTCTTAACACTAGGTTCCCTGTACCTACCCTGCTGTGGACGGGATACAGCGTGAGGCATATATATCTTTTATAAGACTTACCAAGGCACATGTTTATTGCTTTAGTTTGCACTTAATTTATAATTTGCATATAATTTAAAAAACACTTTTGTCTAAAACTATGTAAATTCCAATCTATGATTAATTTACCATACTATCCTAAAGTTTATTTTGAAAACTTTTTTTGACATTTCCTTAACGTTATTTATTAGTGACGTTGACATTTGACATCAAGTTTCTATAATTTGTTCTGAATTTTTGATTGAAAATAACAAATTTATTTTTATGAATAATTTTATTACTAAAATAACATATTTTAGATTTAACATATCTGGAAATATACTGTTATATATGTTATACATTGCATCGACAGTTTTTTACAATAAGCTTATTAAATATTAATTTTGAATTAAACAATACAAGAAAATAACTAAATAATATAATTGTTAAATATAAATCTTCATTGTATTTTATAAAGTAAAGTAAGGTAAAAATAATTTTAATTAAGAACATTTAAATTTCATGTAGGTTAGCTACAATAACATTATTAAGTAATAATATTGTAACCTAAATTTTAAAAGGGCCACAATTGAGGTTCTTGCCTTTTAGCAGAACTCTTTTTAGCAGAACTGCCGGTATTAAATAAGTATTATTATTTTAATTTATTATTTTATTTAAAAAGTACTTGTAAAAATCTATTATAAATAATTAATATTTGGAATTGTACGAAAAAATATTTTTTTATACAATATAAAAAAAATCTAGACATTTTAAAAATGTTCTTTTTATAATAAAAATAAATATACTTTATTGCACATATAAAAAATAAAACAAGTACAATAAGGCGGTCTTATCGCTAAAAGCGATATCTAGTAACCTTTGGACGTTGAAGTTGTATACAAGTAAGCGGTGCATTAAATATAATATTTACCTACATAATTATTTAACACTTTAAAAATATAAGAAGTACATAAAATACACATCAAGGCTAAAATACAAATCAAGGTTCAATTTTATTTTCAAAATATTAAAAAAAATTGTAAAATATTGTGATTGATTAACTATTAAGCTAAAACAAAATTAAAAAATTAAATCAGCTTCACGCTGTATCCCGCACACAGCAGGTTAGGCAGAAGGAACCTAGTGTTAAGACACTCCGTTTCCCACTTACTGCCGAATTCTGGCGGCATTACAAGTTTAGTGGCAGAACTGAACGCCGCGCTTTGCCTCGACACCAGAGCGAAGAAATGAAAATATAAACGTAAATAAATATTGCACTTCCTCGAGTGGGGATCGAACCCACAACCGTCACGTTACAGTCACACCCTTGTGCCGCTGCGTCATGACGGCCTCTAACTATTATGCTAGTTATTTATAATATTTCTAAAAATAAATTATTTATTTTTATGCAGTAATATTGCACAAAAATAAATTGTAAAAATTGTAATATTATGATGGTAAATCTGGGGTGGATACCAGATTAATCCGGTGTGGACATGGACCACCCGGCCGCCCCTTTTCCTAACCCCATGCAAATAGCTAGATACTATTCTATGTAACATTTTTCGAAAAAAAGTAAAATAAATTCCCAAAAGATGTAAGTTATGTTTTATTGGCGTATGTAAACATAGCTATTTGTAGCTACGTACTCCACCGTAGCATTTGGCGCTCCGTTCTCTCTGACTTTCCCGCGTGAAGTTAAGTTATGTATACAGAACGCCATACCGATCTGTGGCAAGCACAAGTGTGTGTTCGTGCTAGCACAGGCGCTTGCACAAGCAGCGTGTTCACAATTCACATGCCCGTGCTGTCAGCTAGTGCCACAGAACACATTTCTACTAGTGCTCATTGAACGTCGCTATAAGCGCGAGTGTGTGAACGCGGTATAACGTCATGTCAATTGTCATTGTCAAACAATGAATGTTTAACTTGAAAGTACACTGTGCAGCTGTGCAGTGTGTGCAAGGAACGTATACTAGAGTGTGTGTGAAGTGAGCTCTGAGAAGTTTTTGTTTTACAGAGTAGAATGTTCTTAATATAATAAAAAACACTTCGTAGCTCTATAGAGTATTATGTGCTTTGTTTTGTAGTTAGTATTGTGAATGTGAAGTGAGAACCTGAAAGTCATTAGAAATTTTGTATCAAGGAGAAAAAGAAAGTTTAATTTTACATTTAATATAGGAAATGATGGAGGCTGTAAAAAAAATATCAGATGAAGAATTAAAAGAATATTTCCCAGATTTACCCAGCGGACCTTTAGATGTGTTTAGAAAGCGAGCCACATTTAATTGGCGACTCATGAAACTAGTTTATGAAAGTTTGTCAACAATAAAAATAAAAGTAAGTATTACCTTTTTTTATTTCTTAGTGTTTTATTTATATTTAGTTTTATTTTATTTATATTATATTTAGCATTTTGGTTTTATTTTTGTTCCCTTGTGCATTTTTTCAAAATTTTGTGCAAATGCCATACAGATTTTCCAAGAACTGCAAGTTCAGTGATCATGTTTATTAATTTTTTTTTTCTATCCTTAGTGTAACATTTTAATATGATTTTAAAAATAATAAAAATATTAAAATTTATTCTCATATAGCATGATATATATAAATTTATGGAAAACCATCCACTATTCCACCACTCAGATGCATCCCTCACCTTAGATGAAGAAAGGCATATTACTATAAAACAAATGTACACTATACACAATGAAAATTTTCTACCATTGGAAAAGGTAAGAAACCTAAAGAAATATTAATTGTAGGTGGTTACATATTATAATATTTCCACCATTCAACATGCAATACCTAGAAAAATTCGATGGAGAGTGGGGAACAGCACAGTGCAAGAGGGAACCTAGAAGTTAAGACACTTCTTAACACTTGGTTCCTTCTTATTACTCAGCTGTATGCAGGATACAGCATTACGCTGATATTATGATTATGATTCAATTTTACTAGCTCCTATTTATTCCTAGAAAAAGAAAATTTAATTTAGGAATATCATTAACAAACTCAATTATACTTGCAAGCAATATAAGTAATTTCAAATATAATAATTGTAATCTAGTGAATTAAATTGCATTTAAATTTAAAGCACTAAATTAACTTGAATTTCTATTTCTTGATTCTATTAATTTTTTATAATTTCTTTACTAGTTATTGGAAGAGCCAAAACTATTCCAAGCGGAAACTCAAGCTATATTCATGTTCAACAGTTCTCTAGCAGTTAAGCTATCATTAACATTTCGTATGTTCTCAAATACAATACAAGGTAGCGGTGGACCGCATCACTATCATTTCATAGAAGATTCACAAAAAGGCAAAATTGGTGGTTGTTTTGCTTTGACAGAAGTTTCTCATGGTTCTAACGCTAAAGGATTGAGGACTACCGCAACTTATGATGTTGAGAAAAGGCGATTTTGTATACATTCCCCTGATTTTCAGGCTGCTAAATTTTGGGTTGGATGTATGGGTGAGTTTTAATATGATGAAATTTTAGTTTTTTTTTATATTATAATAAAGCAATAATTTAGTTTTTGTAATAATCAACGGTTGTTGTTGATTATGTTGAAATACGTATCAATAACAACCATCTATATAAAAAATATATAGAAAAAATCTACCTACTTGTATGTTTTAGTCACGTTTAGTATTATGAAACTGCATTCTTAACTATGTTCTAGAGAAAATATGTAACAGATGACACAACCAAAGTGACTTAAGATTTTCAACAGATTTTGTTGAATTGAAAATATTAAATAATGCAGCTTCACGCTTAGTCGAGTAGGCAAAGGCATTGCCTGTTGAGTGGTGGAACTGAACATCTAGTGTAGTCTTACAACTGGAGCGAGAAAATAAAAATAATTCATATCCTAAGAGGGAACCTCCAACCGTTGCGTGTCCCTTCAGCTAAACATGGAAAAGGCGTTGTGTCATTGAACTAACATGAAAGGTCAAATTGCTATCGACATTTATGACATTGTTATTTAAAATCATTTTATCAACGTTTACTCATTAGCGTCCATATATAAGGAAGTTTTTGTGATGCATTTTTTATTTGTCTAAGTAATTAATCCTCGAATTCCGCTTATATAAACATGTATACGCATTTTTAAAAAATATAGGGTTCCGTACCTTAAACAATAAACTGAATTACTTAACTGAATAATTTATATATCTGCAAATAGTAATTACAAGTAATGACAAGTATGTCAACATACTTAGTTGTTAACTTTTGTAAGTCTTATTTCCCATTGACATATATTAATGACATTAACGAGTCCGACTCGTACTTTACGTGTTTTTTTCGTGTCCCATATTATTTTCTTACGTTTCTAATTGAATATGAATATAAACATGTGTTAGAAGTAGAACCAACTTTATGTGTAACCTTAAAGGCCTTGATCTAGCGAACTTGGAACGCGTATACGTAATGTTTTACATATATGTATGTAAAACAAAATTACAATACAATTGGTACTTTAGAAATTCCGCTTAGTCGAAATTATGAATTTGCACATTTTTTTTACTTTCGTGTTGTGAAGGTAGCAGCTTCACACTCGCTCGAGTTAATGAGAGGATTATGTTTTAAACATAAGTACATGCTTAAATGTTTCATAAATGCACTAATGAACGACGAAAAGACTAGCATTCAATTCCCAAGATTATGGCGTTCAATAAAATGAACTCTACAACTTTATAACATCAGTATAGAAGTATTAATATAGATATAGAAGTAATATTATCATATATATTAATAGGATGTTGAATTCAGACATTTCTCAATGTACATACATATATGAACAGTGTTAGAAATCGGGTAGTTTTACTAGTTCTGCTTTACTGCATCATGGAATGAGGGTGTATCGTAATTGAATGAATCCGTTGAAAAGGAACCAGAATACCAGAACCACTAGAGGAAGTGTGGTGTACTTGTCGCTATAATAATATATTTTGTACATTATACGTGAACTAACGTACTAAGTACTTAATATATTTTAGTTATATGTCGGTCAATGTATTGACATTGACAGCTATTGAGCTGTGAATATCGGGACTATATTAGTTCGATTCAATAGTAATATTACCCGAATAGTGCGTTGTGGGGCTTTAAAGAATTGTTGAATTAAAAAAAGTATTTTTCTTTCATATTTTTTTTATTATTTCTAATTATTTATTAGAATAATGTTAATTTTATTATCTTAACTCTTTTCTAGCCAAATTAAAAAAGTTTTTGTGGTCTTTAAAAGGCAGAATCCTTGTAGTGGTTTGGCTAGCTAAGCTGTTTAAACAAAAATATTCTGGAATATTCCATTTCTTTTCATTGACTTTTTCCAGTTGCACCGTGACACCGGCTTGGTAGTTCCTGAGATTAAACACACAAACAAACTTTTCAGCTTTAATATATAATATTAATATAGAAATGTAGATTATAACATAATATTCACAACGATATTAACAATAGAAATTATGAACTATTTATCAGAATTTAAGTTTATTGACTCCGACCTTAGGTAACATTAAGATGTAAATGAGCTTGATATTGTTTATCGTTGTTGGAATAGTAACGAATTAACTCCATTTAATAATTAAATAATTAAAAAATTGTATGGGTAATAATTCCTTCTGCCTATTTTATAATACATATAGTCGTAAATGAAAGAATGTCTTATTTTATAAAAATTTTATAAGCTTTTTTTACTGTGATTTTAGCACCTGTAATCTAATTTCAATAAGAAATATTAATACTATTTTTTTTTCTCCAGGTAAATGCGCAACACACGGTATTATATACGCAATGCTAATATCTAAAGGCAGGAATCATGGCTTACACGCGTTTGTGGTTCCCTTGAGAGATCCTAAAACTTTGAAACCATATCCTGGAGTGACCATTGGTGATATCGGCGAGAAAATTGGCCTAAATGGTGTTGATAATGGGTAAGTGTTACAATTTGAAAGTGTTAACTGATGAGAGGTTTGAATAATATCAAACTTTTTAAATAAAATAAGCTCTCTTATTTTTAAAATATTGGACATATTTTCTGAAAAACTGAAATTTTATCTTCAATATTCCCATTTAACTAAGTAATTACAAAAAAAACAGATTCTAAAATTTTTAAAAATTACTTTTACAGGTTCGTCATGTTCAACAAATATCATATTCCTAAAGAAAATGCTTTAGATAAATTGGGGGGTGTGGACGATAACGGCGATTATAAGACGCCCTTCAGAGATCCTAGCAAGAGGTTTGGTGCGTCCTTAGGTATATTATCAGGTAAGATTTTCAGTTCAGTTCAGTTCTTATATTTAGTATGGCGTTTCGGGCGTGTTAGTTAAGCACTAATTGCTTTGAGCCAAGTAAGATTTTTACTAGATAAGTAAGTTTTTAAAACCCCGACTGAAAAGAGGAGAGGATGAGGATGAGGATAAGTTTGACGTCGATGCTTATCTGACTGTGTTATCGTAACTCTCAAGCGGATGGACCGATTTAGATGCGCTTCTTTTTTCATTTGAAAAAAAAAAACATCAGTTTCCTTGCGGTGGTTCTTAGTTCTCTTTAATTTTAGAATAAAATATTATTGCGCAGAGGTTTATTTTTTTTTATTTTCAAACATTTATTTATTTGGTTGATAAACTATGAGTAAGTCAGTCATTATTTTATTCAGATTCACAGTGTTTTGAATAGTCGTCAAACAGTTAATAATTTTGTCAGTCAAACATACAAATAGTAATTTATTAGTCAAACAGTAAATAAATCATTTCATCTATTAATTTATTCAAATATTTATTTATTTTCTAGTTCTTTATAAAGAAAAATTAATAAAAGACGATACTCTTGTAACGTTATATTGAAAATCATTGTTTTATTAATCTTTTAAGGCTAATATGTTTCCTTTGGAATTCATATTTTAAACCTCAATTATTGATATAATAACATTGTAACTTTAATCGGTCACCCATCACACTATATCAATATATTTTATATTTTCATTTTGATAAATTATCTATTATCGTATAACTGATAACAAAATAAACAAAACACTACTATATTATATGAAACATACATTATAAAGAAAAGAAAAAGTCTTAGGCCCGAGATCGATCTTGAGATGCCGTTTTCATTCATAAATTATGTAGCTATGAATAAAAAATGCATCTATAGATCGATCTCAGACTTGAGAGCGATTTATAAGTAAGGGCCTTAATGACTCAATGTCACTGAAAAGAGCAACTGTTAGGTTTGTTGCCGGCTCTCACTGA
Organism: Heliconius cydno galanthus; assembly: GCA_036379175.1. Classification (NCBI taxonomy): domain Eukaryota; kingdom Metazoa; phylum Arthropoda; class Insecta; order Lepidoptera; family Nymphalidae; genus Heliconius; species Heliconius cydno. The sequence goes on from JAKRZM010000984.1 coordinate 207,979, forward strand.
ACTGCATTTCAAGCCGATGGTACCCTGGCACCTACTGATAAGACACTCTGTTCTCCATTAAGACACTTCCGTTTCTCACTATTCGCGTCGTTACCAGAGCGAAAAAATACAAAATATTAAATATTTCATTATCTCGACTGGGAATCGAATCCACAAATTTAATTTTTATAATTAATTTTAATTCTTTAATTATTTTTTATTAATATTCCAGGCGGCCGTGTCCATATAACATCTATATCAACGAATTACCTGCAAAAAGCAATAGTAATAGCCATTAGATATTCAGGTGTGAGACGACAGTTCGCTTCTGACGATGCGGCAGAAGAAACAGCTGTTATAGAATATCAACAGCAGGTGATGATTTTTAAATGTTTTTTTTTGTGATTTATGCTGTATCCCACATCACCCGATCTGTGCTGTACAGACAGGGGGAAATTTGCTTTAGATGGCTGTTCAGATTTGAATCTAGATTTTTCTTTCTTTTTTAATATTTCTTAACGAGAGAACAATGCGTGTTAGTTGAAAAATACTAATTTCAGGGCGGCCACGACTCATCGACCTTACTGTAGGTAAAATCTAAATATTTTAAAAATGTTCTCTTAATTGTTTTTCAGCAAATCCGTCTCTTCCCGTACTTGGCTGCGACATACGCATTAAGAATATTCTGCACTTGGTTCGGCGCTTTACATATCACCATATCTGTTGAGAATTTTACGGGTAAATATAACATCTATTTGCGTTTTTTTTTAAATAATGTTACTTAAAATACACTAAGTATCTATTGGTAATACCAATTAATATATTCTTAGAATTTCTTCGTAAGTTTAGGCTGAGGTAAGGAAACTTTATGTGGGAACAAAGTGATAAGACACTCCGTGCCCATTAAAACACTAACGTTCCTTAGTTTCCGCTTAATTCTGGAGCCACTACATGTTGAGAGTCGGAACTCAACGCCGCTCATCAGTTTTGATTTTTTTTTAGCTTCACACTGTATACCGCATATAGCAGGGTAAGCAAAAGAAATGGTATTGGTGAATGGTGAAAAGTAATAGTCCGACACTCCCTACCTCCTCTCACTCGCCCTCCCACTCCTCGACGATCCCTATCAAAACTCCGCTCCTCACTTTCCGCCGAATTATGTATAGAATATTTTTTATTATGCATCTATCTATTCGTTTACACGGGGGCAATTAATTAATTAACATTTTAGTTTTCTGGCTCTGGTAAAGCGTGACTATTACTTCTGCAACTTAACACAAAATGCCTTGAGAATTAGGTGGTGCGGGGGGAACGGAGTGTTTTATACTAGGTTTGATCTGCTTATCCTTCTTACTATATGTGGAATAAACTAAATCTAGGAAATATAATTGAAAAAAAAAAAAAATGGCTACATAAGCTAACCTTTATTATTTCGGATGTTTTTAGTATATTTCAGTAAATAATATTATTGAATTTCAATTCTCTATTTTCACCATTCAGGCACAGCGGTGAAGGACTCAGCAGCTCGCGGCATGGAGGTGCATGCGCTTTCGTGCGCCGCCAAACCCATTTGCGGGTGGTTAGCGAGAGACGCCATACAAAATTGTAGGGAGGCGTGTGGCGGACATGGTTACTTGAAAGGTGAGGCTTTATATTCGAACTAGAAATGTGTCGATCATAAAATTTTGATCGATTTACAGACTAACTGATTAGTTTCTAAGCGCTCTGACCACTAAGCCATACGTTAGCGGTAAGAGTGGTTTCCAAGAGGCGCGAGTTCAAATCCCACTACGTTCAAAGTTTTATATGTTTCTAAAAAAGTATTTTGAAGTATGGAATAACACTTTAAAGATGTCAAAAAAAAGAGAATGCAGTGTCTCAACACTATGTTTCTAGGTTCCTCTCCCTGCTATGTGCGGGATACAGAGTGAAGCTAAAAAACATAAATAAAAATATATCATTTTAGCGGCAGGTATAGGAGATTTACGTAACGACAATGATGCAAATTGCACATATGAAGGTGAAAATAGCCTTCTTCTCCAACAAACAAGCAATTGGCTGTTAACAATTTGGTCGAGAAGACACGAAATAACGGAGAAGGATACTCCGTTAGGTTCTTTAGATTTTTTGAAGAATTGTGATGAGAATTTGAAGAATAGTTGTCAATGGAAGACTTTGGAAAATATCATGGAACCGGGTAGTAAGTATTTTTTTTATTTGTACTACTGGGTTTTTTTAGTTTCACGTTTTACCCTACGTTATAATGCGTTAGGTGCAGACTTTATCCCGCATATCAACTAATTAACCAGCCAATTTTTTAAAATTCTAGTAGTTCTAGGTTTTCTGCTTACCCTATAAACGTGATAAAATGTGAATCTTGAGTCCCTTATATATGTATGTAGATATTATTAAAGTAAAATTTATCCATCTGTACATTTAATAAAATTATCACTGATCGCTGTTTGTGTATCTAAGATATATTACAAAATTTATCATTGGCGGCATTTATTAATGAAATGGAACCCAAAATAATGATTTTTAAAATAATTTGACATAGTGTATTGAGTCGCGGGACTCAACGCCGCGCTTTGTATATTGTCACAGGAGCATAAAGAATAAATACATGAAAATGCTATATAGTTATTTATATTCATTATATATTTTTTTTATTTACAGATCTTGTTGAAATGTATAAATGGCTAACTGCATATATTTTGAAGGTAACATATGAAAAAGTGAACAAATTAAAACAAGAAGGCAAAAGTAATTGGCAAGCGAAGAATGATTCACAATCTTATAACGCTGTTATGTTATCTGTGATATATGGAGAGGTATCGTTATTAAATAGCACAAAGTCTGCATTAATTTTTCTTAATTACAAAATAATGAAAACAATGAAATGTGTACTTAAAATTGATACTTCTTTGACCTGTATTTTATTTTAAAAATCGGCCATATTATACTCGTATTTTATTAATCGATTATTTTTATTTTGTGTTAGAATAGTAGTATAAGATCGATTTTTTTTTCAGAACTTTATTTTGAATAATTTCTATAACACGGCGAAGAACTTTGAAGATGTAGAGTGCAGAAAAGTTTTATTGCAACTAGTATCTTTATTTGGAGCATTCCTTTTAGAAAAACATATGGCTACTTTATATATTGTAAGTTATCATTTATTAAATAGTATATGAAAATATACTTTCATTCGAAACAAAGTTTTTGAAATTTTTTTGTTATTAAAATATATTTTATATAAATAATACTAAATTATTATTTTAACTACCTCCATCCATCCATCAAAATCAATATTTTGAGCATCTTCTTTTACAAAATGACCTTTTTAAACATATTTATTGAGGCCAGCGTGGCGTTATAGTACAGCGTGTGATTATAAACGCGACAGTTGCGAGTTCGATTCCGTCTCGGTAACGGAAACCTACCCTGTTATATGAGGAATACAGCTTGAAGCCAAAATAAAAATAACCAATTATTTTGTTCCAGGGTGGTTATTTCACAAAAGACCAAGGTCTCATACTTCGCGAAGGCATCCTTCACAGATGTTCGTTATTATTGCCTAATGCCGTATCGTTAGCGGACACACTAGCGCCGCCCGACTTTTGTTTGAACTCAGTACTGGGGACCGCTGATGGGGAGGTGAGTGTGGGTTTCTAATTTGAGAAGTGAGAAAAAATAAATAAAATTAATTGTTAATAAAAGACGTTAAGCTATAAAAGTAGTGACATATATTAGATGAAATAAAGAATTACAAACAAACAAACAATTTGAACTCAGAACTATTTTCCAATTAATATTTTACTAATGATTACTTTCGATGCCAATCATAGTCCAGTGGCTCAAGCGTCAACTGTAAGCGGGACGCGAACGCGAGGTTGGCGTTTCAATTTCTAGTCCAAGAGATTTAACATTTCCATTTTCTTTGTCTGGAAACGAGGTAAAGCCACTCAAAACGAAACACTGAATGTGTTCAGAGGACAGTGAAGAACGGATGTTTCTTAACACTAGGTTCCCACGTTTCCTTTGCCGACACCGCTATGTGCGGAATACAGTGTGAAACTAAAGAAAAATAAATAAAAATATTTCATTCCACAGGCCTACAAGAATATACAAAACAAAGTGATGACGTACCCCGGAGCGATGGTGCGTCCCGAGTGGTGGCGAGACGTGGTGTTTTGGGAATCTTATGTGCCTTCTAAANTAAAGAATTACAAACAAACAAACAATTTGAACTCGGAACTATTTCCCAATGAATATGTTACTAATGATTACTTTCGATGCCAATCATAGTCCAGTGGCTCAAGCGTCAACTGTAAGCAGGACGCGAACGCGAGGTTGGCGTTTCAATTTCTAGTCCAAGAGATTTAACATTTCTATTTTCTTTGTCTGGAAACGAGGTAAAGTCACTCAAAACGAAACACTGAATGTGTTCAGCGGACAGTGAAGAACGGATGTTTCTTAACACTAGGTTCCCACGTTTCTTTTGCCGACACCGCTATGTGCGGAATACAGTGTGAAACTAAAGAAAAATAAATAAAAATATTTCATTCCACAGGCCTACAAGAATATACAAAACAAAGTGATGACGTACCCCGGAGCGATGGTGCGTCCCGAGTGGTGGCGAGACGTGGTGTTTTGGGAATCTTATGTGCCTTCTAAATTATAGATGGTAAAAATTTAAAAAGTTGACACAAAAATAATTGTGTATATTTTTTAAAAATTTTTATTTATTAATATTTACAATTATGTTAAATTATTATGTTTCAAATTTTTTATACTTTATTTATTAAATAAAAAAATTCAATTTATGTACCAATGATTATTTATCTTGAAAATTTTGTATAAAAAATGTATATTTAATATTATGTTACATTATTTATATATTAATACGTGAAGCAGAAACTTTGACCCCTTTTTACGAAAATTATGCGAACGAAGATAGAGACGGAGTACAGAATATTAGTCTATTTTAAAATAATACATAAAATTAATAAAATAAACATGTTTTATCACACATTATCATAAGTTTCACGATACATACACTTATGTGTAAAGGGAGTAGCGACGTACACATTGCTGTGTTAACGTGCATTTAGAGCGTCATTTATTCTTAAGAAGCATGTATTATTAAATATTCGATTGTATTCTATACTAATGACCCGCTCGCGTCTTCACCCGCTTAAACTACATAATTATTATTTTACTAATCTGCATTTTGCTGAAAGTAAAGTTTTAATAAGTAAGTTGTTTAAAGCAATTTTGTCGTATATTTTTTTTAAATGGCATAACTTTTTTTATTAATGAACCGATTGAAATAGAACAAACACTAAATGTTAAGGAAAGTTTGAAGAAATACAATATTGAAATGCCTCTCCCTACCCTGCTCTTGTGGGATACACGTGAGGGTAAAATAATGTGATAGAGAAAACGTTTCAAAAAACTTCCAATTTTATATACACTTATACATAATTGTATAGCTTTAAATATTTGATAATTCAAATATATTTGAGATCTTTATGTATGTTATTTGGTGATGGTACGAGAAAATTTGTAAAAGTAATGATTAAGGTGAATGGTGATAATTTTATATTTACAATGGTTTTTATAAATATATTTTTATACATTGATTTCTGTATTTTTATTGTAATTTAAGAGATTTTTTTAATTAATGATTCTACAATAAATGCAAGTTTTAGTTACAATTCAAATGAAAGAAATTTACACATAATGACAGATTGCGTTGTAAATATACCTATTTCTATCGGTTTTCATAAGAATTCGCCCTTAAAGCCGCTAGCTGATGTTTATATAAGGAGAATAGTCGAGGTTGGTTTAGTTGAAAAATGGTTGAACGACGTAATGTATAGAATTAGATCTATGGACACTACAGAAGAGGAGGTCAAAGCTCTGATAAACTTGAAAAAAATTTATTGTGCTTTCATTGCACTTGCCATAGGCTATACAATAAGCTTATTTTGCCTCTTCGGAGAATGGCTACACTGGCACTACATAGTAATGAAAGATCCAAATTTTGATAAATACACCTTAGACATATATTATAAGAATAAAAATAAAAAGACTTAGTGACAATAAAATATTTATTGATTATTTACAGTCTACAAAATTTAAGTATCTAGTCTTGGTTAGCTATAGTTAGTTGTGATATTTTTTTAATAGCACATAATTGAGCACAAGTCCGAATATTGCAGTTTTAATGTACAGTAAAATATCACAAGTCCAGTAATGCAATAGATTGAAACATCTAAATGTCATTAAAAAAGAATTAAAATGTTCTATTTCCCAGATCATACAAATATTTAGTGAAAATCATTTTACATATAAATCTTAAGAACATTAGATAAAATATATTTTTAAACAAAGACTACAATTTGCACAACGTACATCTGTTAAGGACTATTTAAATATGAAATAGCAATTTAATACTAATAATAACTTACAATCATATTAAAGTTGTAAGAAAACCTGTATTTGTTTCCTTTTTATAAAATGCTTTATTTAGTAAAGAATGAAGTAACAAATGAATGACGATTGAACTAACAAAATATTTGGCACCCTCTGCTTTTCAATAGGATTAGTGACATTCCACTGCACTTAAGTTAATTTTAAGTAGTCTAATTATTTCAGCATTTATTTTTTAAATTTAAAACCTCTATTACAAATAAATACATAATCATAATGAAATAAATTCAAATTTTGTGACTTTTGTATATCATTATTTATAAAATAAACATTAATTAATTTGATTTCTTTGCATAAATTGCTACCATAATTAAATAATAATAATTAAAATAATTTGAATTCCATAATTCTAAAAATAGATAGAAATAACATAAATCAGAGAAACACATGACTTAAAAAATAGATAGAAATAACATAAATCAATGAAACCCATGACAGAAAAAATAGATAGAAAATAACATAAATAAAAGAAACACATACAAATGAAACCTAAATCATTTTTCAGCATTAAAAATAGGTGGAGGTACACCTTCCGGAGCATTCTCAATAATCCAAGGATGACGTAATACATTTGCTAATGGCAATCTTTGTTCTGGGTTTACAACTAAGAGCTTTCCCATCAAGTCTTTTGCCTTCTCAGAAACAAAATCTGGATATTTTAGTATTACATATTTAATTTTCCTATATGTTTGTTGTGAATCTTTTGCATCAAAGGGTGGCAGGCCTACAAGTAGTTCGTAGCACAGTACACCCAAGCTCCATATATCAATAGCATAGTTATGAGGTTTTCCTTCAATCATCTCTGGAGATAAATAATCTAATGTACCACAGAGAGTCATTCGTCGTGATGACGGTGAATGCACAGACCAACCAAAATCTGCTATTTTTAATTCATAATTATGACCAAGTAACAAGTTTTCAGGTTTAATATCTCGATGAATTATTTTCTTAGCGTGACAGTATAGTAGAGCTTTTGTTAGATCGCGCATGTAAATAGCGGCTGTTTTTTCGTCGAATCGCCCGCGTTCCTTAAGTAGTTTATATAGAGCACCGTGCTTAGCGTACTCCAGTATTAAATATATCCTTTTCTCGTCATGAAAGTAACCATACATGCGTAGAATGTTAGGGTGTCTTAACCTGCACTGAATTTCAACCTCGCGTCTCACTTGATGCTCTATTTCAGAATCTAATATTTGATTTTTAAATAACACTTTTAATGCTACCACATAGTGCGATTCTTTCTCCCTAGCTAAGTACACATTGCCAAATTTTCCCTTACCGAGTGCACGTCCTAAGTCGAAGTCAGTTAGTGCCCATTGTTTTTTATCGTTATTTTTATGATTGTTGTGTAGAGGCCGACTCATGGGTATTGTAGGCACCTTAAAGCTATCAGCTGGTGTTTTTGAAGAACAAGCACAAGCTGATCTCCCGGCGATAGGAGGTCGATTTTCTTTACAATCACATTTAGGTATATTCATCGTTAAGTTTTTTATACAGTTATAATTGAAAGTCGTCTTTTTTCTTTATTTTACAAAGCAAACGATAGCTTGCGAAATTCAAAGTTTCGAATAACGTCTTTTGGAAATTACACTTCAGTAAGTTGACAATAAATTATTTAGTTGCCATATAATCCCGCCAAATAACTGAAACAATTCTTAATAATTATAGGTATAATTAAATTAATATAAATATTGTTATATTATATTGTGCCATGAAAACTACTTGTATGATTTTTTAATTCTATGTAGTGCTTGACTTGTAATTGTTATTACCAATAAATTATGATTATGATTAATTTTCTAAAAGTATATTTCAACAAAATAGAGATAACACATTTATCAATATATTAATAAACAGTTCAATTATTAAACTTCAATAAGCTAGTAAACTTAACTTTTCAATTGTTCATATTTTTTCTACTGGCATCATATGTTTATGTCAACAAGGCATTTTCTAGCTGTTTTACTTACTGACAATTTTGTTCACAGAACACATTTATTACTCACAGAATGTTCACTTCCTACTAAAAATGGGTAACAAAACGATGCTGCTGCTATCTCTTGAGGTGACAACAAAACACAATTTGCGGGAAATTTAAAATTTGGCTTTAAATCGATTTTTATTCAAAAAAAAATGCAGAATTATGACTCTTTCAAAATCATTTGAAAGTATTATTATTTAAATTATGTAATAATACTTCCAAATGATTTTGAAAGAGTCTGAAATTATTCAGACTGGACAATAATAAAAAATAAATGCAGAAATAAAACTAATAAACACCTTATTGCTTATAAACATTTGTTTTAATTATAGTTACACAAATAGTATTTCTGCAAAACAATTAAAATAATCTGCTAAAGATTACAATATTGCTACAAGACAAACTTGCCATTATATATTAAAAATAATAACAATTTTAATTTTTATAAGTTAAATAGATCATAATCTGCAAAAAAAATATAATTTATTTGAATTTTATACATTTATTTCTGCATTTTTATTGTAATTTAAGAGATTTTTTTAAATTGTCTCATGATAAGATGGACTTCGTGGGGAAAGTGACTTTATGTTGATATAACTCAAATTCAACCAATGACTGACGTAATAATTGGACATGACAATTATTAAATTGTAATTATTTTTTGTTTATTTTCTATTTTCAGTATACTATGTATGTTTTCAGGTAAAATAATAAAAGTCGAGTCACGAAAGCTTGGAGCTTCCTTTTGTATTTACAAGCTTTTATTTAACATTACGTGTTAATTGAGTAAAATGTTGCAAGCTCAAGTTGACCCACCCGCTTCCCAGTATCCGATTGAGCCGAAGTTTGGAATACGACTTCAATTCTGATGACAGTGAAATTACATATTATCAATATTGTTGTTAATCCAAAATGGCGGATAACTAAATTTTGCACAACGCATCTACTGAAATTAAAGGTCTTGGTTTGTAAAATACAATACACCATGAAAAAAAAATCTAGGGACTGGATAGAATAACTGACCTTTTGAATAGAAAGGTTGTTTTTAATTAATATTTTATTTTCAACCATCTTTAAAAGAAAATAGTTAATTTACATACTAAATAAGCAATGTCAATCATTCACCCTTAAATGTCTATTAGCCTTTCGTTTTACTCTGGTGTTGTTAAACTTGGTTCGAAATGGCAGGAGCTTTAGTTAAATTTGTTATACTTATAACAATTGTATTGTAAGTCTCTTTTTACATTAATGTTTTTTTATTGCACATAAAATATGTAGAATGAACTAGCGTTATTTAATAATAAAAAATAAAGGTTTGCTTTTTTTTAACTCCATTTTAGCTTTCTTTTTATGATTATGTAATAATGTTTTTTAATTTTAAAAAATGATCACATCATCTTCCTACCCGACTGCACAACGCAAAGGAGGGTAATGTTTTCATAATTTATTATTAGTTATATTTATTTTATTATTTATATTTTACATATGTGGTGTTGAGAGAAGGCAGGGTTGACCGATTTCGAAGATTCTTACTTCAATAGATTCAATACAAGTCCTAAGTAGATTTCAGCAAAACGAAACTTGTGATATACATATTTAACATATGAATTAATTGTTATCAGATCTTCTACGGTCAAAGGCGATGTAGGCGCTATAGTTGAAGATTTACAAATTCACAAAGACTTGGAAGTCCTTCTTATAGATATATTAAACGGCTTGGCCAGAAACGATGCGGTTACATGTTTAACGATTATATGCGATGATGTATATTTGAATGTATTTGAAGGAGCTTTGTTTATACGTACTTTGGACGTTCCGTACATTATGGTAAGTATTTTTTTAAGTTCACGCTGTATCCCACATAGCAGAGACAGAGGGACCCTGGCAAACTAGTGTTAAGACACTATATATATTAAAACATTTCCATCCCCACTTTCAGGTGAACTCTGAAGGCATTTTGGGTATAGTGGCGTTAAATTTTTAAGTTTTTTTTATTTATTAATTATTAAAAGCCAATTTATTTCGATATCTTTAGATTGTAGTAGAAGACTACGAAGACTTATTATCTCCGAATTACAACACATTAGAACCGTTGCGACAAGCGAGGAACGATGGGTGTAACGTATATGCTATATTGATGGCGAATGGCTTGCAGTTGACTAGACTTCTGAAATTTGGTGACAGGTAATATTCTATACATTAGTATTTTAGCTATATTTTAGATATTTGCCTTAAAAAACCAGTCTTATATGTTCACTTTGTTGTTCGTTCGTCAATATATCAAGACTATTTGAGATTGCGTGGAGATATCAAGCTGATATTAATATCAAATATTCAGATCTACGGTCTCTTAGAACGAGTGTTTACGCTTGCAAGCCGTTGACTTACGATCCTGAAATTGATACGGAACCTTCGGTGGGCGAGTCTAACAAATTATTAATTTATTTTATTTCAGATATCGTGTTCTAGACACCAGAGCTAAATACATAATGCTTCACGACGTAAGACTATTTCACAGTAATCTACATTTCATTTGGAAACGTATAGTCAACGTTGTTTTTATTAAATACCATAGAAAAGTTTCATCTAAAAGCGAAGCTTGGTTCGAACTTTCAACAGTACCTTTCCCAAATCCAATTAAAGGAATTTTTATATCGCGACGCGTAGATATTTGGAAGAATGGGAAGTTACACTATGGAAGAGATCTGTTTGCTGATAAAACTGGTGATCTTAATGGGGAATTGTTGAATGTAGTGTATTTTGATCATTTGCCATCTGTTGTTATTATGAAGTCTAGTAACAAAGTGGGGGGTGTTGAGATTGAGGTGAGTTGAAGAAAGGCTCGAAGCACCAAGAAAGGCCATTCTTTTTTACGTTATAAGGTTTCAACGATCTACTACCTTAAGAATTATTGAGATTTAGATATATTCATATATTAAAATTATTACTAGGTATAGCAGGATTTGATGTTATTGCAACAGCAATCATAAATACTTTATAATTTTGTTGGCTCGAGTTTAAAATCATGATCTCCACGTGGTGAATCACGATCTCCTCTTGGTGATTTTATATGAACATATTTCTTGTATATCTGTTAATTAAGCAGATCTATGTTTAGTAAGTCAAACATAAAACAGGGTTGCTTCATATGAGATCTGAGTTCTATACTTAGTTCCCAATATGTTTAGAAATAATTCTGGCGTTTTTGCCACAAAAAAAATATTTTTTATAAATAAAAATCGACACGCATGGGCGGGCATAAGTTCTATATACTGTAGTGTTCTGTTTTACAATAAACTTCATTGATACATTTTCTTCCTTTTTTCGTGACAAAATCCAGATCCTCAACACACTGGCCCAGAAAATGAGATTCCAACCCAAGTTGTATCAATCTATCGACCCTGATAAATTCAAATGGGGTCAAAAACTCAGCAACGGCTCCTACTCCGGCCTCCTCGGTGAGATGGTCCACGGTAAAGCAGATATGGCGTTAGGCAACTTGCAATACACGCCTAATCATTTGGAACTGACTGATTTAAGTATCCCTTACACAACACAGTGTTGGACTTTCCTGACACCGGAAGCGTTGAGTGATAATTCTTGGAAAACATTGATTTTGCCTTTCACGTAGGTATTTAGATATTAGTGCTGGTCTATTTGTTGTCTTTACATAACTGTAATGTTAAATACTTTATTAGATAATATATAAAATCATGAAAGTAGCAGAATTTAATATAAGGCGCGGTTTCAAATTCCGCTACGTAATTTTTTGTTATGTTTACTAAAAAGGTATTTTACTTTCCTGAGTTTGGAATAACACTTTCAAAATCTCAAAAAAAACCATTAATAGCATTTTAGCAATTGTCCAACGAAAGCCAAATATAACTGTTATACATTATTATACCTACTTATTTTATAGTAATAATAAAAGAATAATTTATGCTTATATATCTACATATAATTTTCAGCCTATATATGTGGATAGCTGTATTGATGGTGCTATTCGTGACTGGGTCCATATTTTATGGGCTCGCCATGTATTACATTAACCTTTTAGATTACAGAGCGGACAGCGTTCATGTCAAGAAACAAAAAATACATTACGGTATGTTTTTTATTACAGAAACAAAACAAGATCTTGCTACATCATTTAAGATTAAAATCTATGAAACAGTATAAAAATACTGTCTAATAAAAAAATATATTTATTTCTATTTGCGGATAAAAGTTATGTAGGGTAGTTACTAAATTCTTTAGATATAACTATGTCCTACCTTTCGAAATATAATATAATAGATGCATTGCTTTAAAAGAAACCTCACTAACTTAAAGCTCACACTACAATAACCTCAACTTAACACTTAAAATCAACACAGGAACAAACTAAATCAATATTTACTTTCCAGATGCAAAACCAGTCGGCTTATATTTATTTGGCGAAATAACTAACAGTATACTGTATACCTATGGAATGTTACTTGTCGTATCCTTACCCAAGCTACCTACTGGCTGGTCGATACGGCTATTGACCGGGTGGTACTGGCTGTACTGCATACTTCTAGTGGTCTCTTACAGAGCTAGTATGACAGCCATTTTAGCCAACCCAGCTCCTAGAGTCACTATTAATACGTTAAAAGAGCTAGTCGATAGTAAAATAGCGTGTGGAGGCTGGGGTGAAGAAACTAAAGTGTTTTTTCAACAGTCCTTGGATGAAATAGGGCAGGATATAGCGAAAATGTTTGTGGAAGTCAACGACCCGGATGAAGCTGCACGCAATGTTGCGAAAGGCGTCTTCGCATATTATGATAGCTCAGATTACTTGAAATATTTAAGTGTGAAACGTAAAAATGATATGAATTTTAATAATTCTACAATAAATGCAAGTTTTAGTTACAATTCAAATGAAAGAAATTTACACATAATGACAGATTGCGTTGTAAATATACCTATATCTATCGGTTTTCATAAGAATTCGCCCTTAAAGCCGCTAGCTGATGTTTATATAAGGAGAATAGTCGAGGTTGGTTTAGTTGAGAAATGGTTGAACGACGCAATGTATAGAATTAGATCTATGGACACTACAGAAGAGGAGGTCAAAGCTCTGATAAACTTGAAAAAACTTTATTGTGCTTTCATTGCACTTGCTATAGGCTATACAATAAGCTTATTTTGCCTCTTCGGAGAATGGCTACACTGGCACTACATAGTAATGAAAGATCCAAATTTTGATAAATACACCTTAGACATATATTATAAGAATAAAAATAAAAAGACTTAGTGACAATAAAATATTTATTGATTATTTACTGTCTACAAAATTTAAGTATCTAGTCTTGGTTAACTATAGTTAGTTGTGATATTTTTTTAATAGCACATAATTGAGCACAAGTCCTAATATTGCAGTTTTAATATATAGTAAAATATCACAAGTCCAGTAATTCGATAGATTGAAACATCTAAATGTCTATAAAAAAGAATTAAAATGTTTTATTTCCCAGATCATACAAATATTTAGTGAAAATCATTTTACATATAAATCTTAAGAACATTAGAAAAAATGTATTTTTAAACAAATACTACAATTTGCACAACATACATCTTAAATAGCAATTTAATACTAATAACTTAAAATCATACTAAAGTTATTGTTATTTGGCACCTTCTGCTTTTCAATAGGATTAGTGACATTCCACTGCACTTAAGTTAATTTTAAGAAGTCTAATTATTTCAGCATTTACTTTTTAAATTTAAAACCTCTATTACAAATAAATACATAATCATAATGAAATAATTCATATATTTTGTGACTTTTATATATCATTATTTATAAAATAAACATTAATTAATTTGATTTCTTTGCATAAATTGCTGCCATAATTAAATAATAATAATTAAAATAATTCAAATTCCATAATTCAAAAAATAGATAGAAATAACATAAATCAAAGAAACACATGACAGAAAAAATAGATAGAAATAACATAAATCAAAGAAACCCATGACAGAAAAAATAGATAGAAAATAACATAAATAATAGAAGCATACAAACAAAACCTAAATCATTTTTCAGCATTAAAAATAGGTGGAGGTACATCTTCTGGAGCATTCTCAATAATCCAAGGATGACATAATACATTAGCTAATGGCAATCTTTGTTCTGGGTTTACAACTAAGAGCTTTCCCATCAAGTCTTTTGCCTTCTCAGAAACAAAATCTGGATATTTTATTATTACATATCTAATTTTCCTAAATGTTTGTTGTGAATCTTTTGCATCAAAGGGTGGCAGGCCTACAAGTAATTCGTAGCACAGTACTCCCAAGCTCCATATATCAATAGCATAGTTATGAGGTTTTCCTTCAATCATCTCTGGAGACAAATAATCTAATGTACCACAGAGAGTCATTCGTCGTGACGACGGTGAATGCACAGACCAACCAAAATCTGCTATTTTTAATTCATAATTATGACCAAGTAACAAGTTTTCAGGTTTAATATCTCGATGAATTATTTTCTTAGCGTGACAGTATAGTAGAGCTTTTGTTAGATCGCGCATGTAGATAGCGGCTGTTTTCTCGTCGAAACGCCCGCGTTCCTTAAGTAGTTTATATAGAGCACCGTGCTTAGCGTACTCTAGTATTAAATATATCCTTTTCTCGTCATGAAAGTAACCATACATGCGTAGAATGTTAGGATGTCTTAACCTGCACTGAATTTCAACCTCGCGTCTCACTTGATACTCTAATTCAGAATCTAATATTTGATTTTTAAATAACACTTTTAATGCTACCACATAGTGCGATTCTTTCTCCCTAGCTAAGTACACATTACCAAATTTTCCCTTACCGAGTGCAGGTCCTAACTCGAAGTCAGTTTTTGCCCATATTTTCTTATTATCATTTTTGCTCATCAAGTCAGGTTTTGCCATATTTTCTTAATCGTTATTTTTATAATTGTTGTGTAGAGGCGATTCATGGGTATTGTAGGCACTTTAAAGATATCAGCTGGTGTTTTTGAAGAACAAGCACAAGCTGATCTCTCGGCGATAAGAGGTCGATTTTCTTTACAATCACGTGTAAATATTTAATGTATATAAGTAATTTATACAGTTATAATTGAAAGTTGTCTTTTTTCTTTATTTTACAAAGCAAACGATAGCTCGCGAAATTCAAAGTTTTCAATAACGTCTTTTGGAAATTACACTTCAGTAAGTTGACAATAAATTATTTTGTTGCCATATAATCCCGCCAAATAACTGAAACAATTCTTAATAATTATAGGTATAATTAAATTAATATAAATATTGTTATATTATACTGTGCAATGAAAATTACTTTTATGTTTTTTCTGTGTATTGCTTGACTTGTAATTGTTTTTACCAATAAATTATGGTTATGATTATTTTCCTAAAAGTATATTTTAACAAAACAGAGATAACATAATTGCTTCTGTATTTATCATTATATTAATAAACAGTTCAACTATTAAACTTCAATAAGCTAGTAAACTTAAATTTTCAATTGTTAATATTTTTTCTACTGGCATCATATTTTTATGTCAACAAGACATTTTCCAGCTGTTTTACTTACAGACAATTTTGTTATAGCTTATAGCTATCATGGGTTATTCAGTCAAAAAAATCATTTAATTGTTTTTTTTTAACAGCAATATTTTACACTGATATTTATTTTCGACTAACTAGAAACACGGTGCTGAATGTATTAATATTCTTAAATATAATTTATTGACTGAAACGGTGAGTGATTATGTATTGTATTTAATTTGTCGTAGTGCGTTTATTAGAATTTAATATAGAAACTATTTTTTTTATTATCAAACCATTAGTAAATTTTTACTATATATTATGTTATAATTTTTTTATTTTATTTTATAATTTTTACTAAACAATCATTTTGAGGTTAAGTAAGAAACACAATCTTCTTATAAAATGTATATTTAATATAATTACAGGATCTCACTATATATACTAAAAATGTCTGATGATGCAGAGCAACAAGCAGAAGAAATAGAAGTTCTCAAATCTATATATGAAGGCGATGAGAATTTTAAACAAGTGAATGCAACAACTTATCATTATAAAGTAAGTATTTTACAACTAATATTGTCAAAATTTTAATTATCAATAATGTTTAAAAATATTTGGACATTTGAATGTAGCATTTGAACTATATCTTAGTTTTCAGAAATTTTATAAAATGTCTCTTTCATTAGAAAGACTAACAATTTTGATTTTATCAAGCTTCATTGAGATTCATATTATATTGTTTCCATCTCTGTTAAGAGCTTTTATAAATCTCTGCAACAATGATTATTCATAATAATGATGATGTGGCAAGAGGTATTGTATTTTATTATATTTAATAAACATTTTATGTAGAAAACAATAACATTTTATAAAATGGAACAATTCTTTCAATTGGGAATCAAATCCAAAACAATCATATGCTTATGCTTATTGTGCCATAATAGCTTTAAAAAAACCCAATTTCAAATTGAAATTATAATATTCTCAAAACTAAATTATTTAAACTTCACTTCTATTTATCTATATATGTATACTAGCGACCCCCTTGCGGCTTCGCCCGCTTTTACTACTGGATTATTCATATAATGTATGTTTGCAAAGCACTTAAGATAATGTGAAAATTAATTAAACCCTAATGCAACCCGCATTTTCGTAGTTTCAATAAGG